>PVLD010007622.1:0-90017 GCA_004027595.1 Dinomys branickii | reverse complement strand
ATGATTCCTTCTCTTTGGGAGAATGTCCCTTAAGCTTTCTGCTGAGAGTTCCGCTTAAAAGGCTGTAGAGATATTGGTTAGATACTCCCTACCTAGTGACCTGGGTGAGGTGTGTAAGACTGCTCCCCCACCCTCCCAGGGTTCCCTGCAGGTATAGGGATGGATCTCCTCCCCCACTCGGTGATCTGGTCGCGAGCGCGGATATCTCACCAGTTATTGGATTCCCTGCAGGCATGAAGGTTCCAAGGTGCCAGCCTATCCTTTGGGGCTTTCTGCGCGGCCCGCCCGATGCGCACGAAACGTGAGACCGCTGGGCATTGCCGCCGCCAGAGAGCCGATCTCTGTCGGGAGTCGCCGGAGAGCTGCGCCGGGTCGGGGGGCGGGAGGGATCGAGCCGTCTGTACTCTCGGGGCGCTAGGACCCAGCAAATCCCTTCCTCCGCTTCCGGCGGCGTCTGGGGCCCTCCGCGCGGCTCGCCCAACACGCACGAAACGCGGGACTGCCGGGCGTCTCCACCGCCAACAAGCCGATCTCTGTCGGGAGTCGCCGGGGGGCTGCGCCGGCTCGGGAGGCGGGAGGGATCGAGCCGTCCGCGCTCTCAGGGCGCTAGGACCCAGCAAATCTTTCTCCCCGCTTCTGGCGGCGTTTGGGGCCCCCCGCGCGGCTCGCCCGACACGCGCGAAACGTGGGACCGCCGGGCGTCTCCGCCGCCAACAAGCCGATCTCTGTCGGGAGTCGCCGGGGGTCTGCGCCGGCTCGGGAGGCGGGAGGGATCGAGCCGTCCACGCTTTCAGGGCGCTAGGACCCAGCAAATCTTTCTCTCCGCTTCCGGCGGCGCTTGGGGCCCTCCGCGCAGCTCGCCCGACACGCGCGAAACGTGGGATTGCCGGGCGTCTCCGCCGCTAGCAAGCCGATCTCTGTCGGGAGTCGCCAGGGGGCTGCACCGGCTCGGGAGGCGGGAGAGACTGAGGCGGCCGCGCTCCCACTGCGCTTGGACCGAGCCAAGCTTCTTCCCCGCGGGGATCATCCCTGGCTCCCAGGGTCTGGGGCTTTCCCACGTTTCGCCCCGGCAGCCTGGTCCACCCTACCACATCTCCCCCGGCATCCCAGAGAAATACGCCCAGTCTAAACTTCCCAGCCGAGGTCCCGGCATTCACGCTCGCCAAGTCTGTCTCGAGCTGGCGGCGCCCATCAAGGAGGTTCGCTCCCTTGCTGCTCACCTGGTCGCCATCTTCCCCGGATCTCTCACATGAAATTTTATGATATATCAGTACTGAAAACATATGAAAGGAGAGCTACTCTTTGCTGATAAAGATGAGCTGATGGGAGAAGGCTACAGGGGAGCAGAACCCCTCCATTCTGCTTTCCTGTTCCTCTTCCATACTTCCAAGTCACAGGGCTACATACCTAGGCCTTTTAGAAACAGTTTGAAAACTTGTGGACTAATATTATTTTCTCCCTTACAAATAAAAGAAATCACTCTTTTACTGACTACGTTCTACTAACTTTTGCATACTTACTTACCAGGTATTTAAAATATATAATAAGGGTACATTAATGCACTTTTTCTATGAATATAGCACTTCCAAGAATCTCTTTCTGAGGGCACCAACCACAATTTCCCCAGTGCAATTACAACCTATCACAGTTCAATTGCACGTTAAAGAGCATCCACTGTGTTCACCTTGATTCCTTGAATTAAGAGATGGTATGAATCCTAGCTGAAGTCAATGCTGACCGAACTGTTTATTTCCCTAGAGCGTGACTTTTCATATAATATACTTATTAAATGGACACACATAACTGTAACTTATCTTGGAGTGTGAAAGGCAAATTTTCTGAGAAAAAATCAATTTCCCTCTTTCAATATTTCTTTTAACAAGTTTGAAGATCATATATCTTAACACAGAATGTTCCAAAGCTCTGCGATTAGCATGCAAAGTTGTTTCTTAACGGTTCTCTCTCACTTTTAAAATGACATTGGGAGTAGAGAGGCCCTTGTTCTTAATTTTTGAACCTACTGATTTCATTGTGCCTGACACAAAGCAGAACATCTTTGCCATAATGACTGTATAACAGTTATTTTCTGCAAAGTTATAATCTTCCTAAAATTAGCTGGACAGCCTCAATTATGTAAATCAAATCCTGAGACTTTAATAAGAGTGTTTGTAGGAGCACAATAGACTTATGGGAGAAAATATCAGAGGAAAAGAAAACCCTCTAGAATCATTTTGGTCTTGCTTTTAATGAGGCCAAGAAAAAGAAAACTCCTTTTTATAGTCACAGTCTCTTAGGCAAGTTGCTTGGGCAGGTCCTCTCTCTACTTGTGCAAGAAAGATTATTCATCCAAAACATTGAAGTCTAAAATTCTGCAGCTGGAAGGAAGTTCAAGAGTTAAACACTTCAGATAATCCTTGTGCTCCTTTTTGGCAATGCTGGAGTGTGTCTTCACTGTTTGCTGTCTTTTGAAAGAGTCATCTTTCTTCTCACCATTAACCTTGTCCTGCTATGTAACAGACCACTCTAAAAATCTGGTGGTTTCATCAGTCCTTTATTAGTACAGCTCATGGGTCTGTGGTTTGAATGGAATAAGAGAGATCATGCTCGCTCAGGATATCTCCTGGGATTTTTGTCAGAGAACAGCTGGGGCTAGAACCATCTGCAAGCCTGACCAAGATGAACATCAAAGATGCATCTTCTCCCTCATAGCGGGTTCCTTGGTCCTTCTTCAATTGGCCACTGGTACTTGCAGAGAAGCCTAGACGCTTTCATGGCACAGGAGGCCCTAAGAGAGAAACTTCAATTTCCTCTTAAAAATAAGCCCAGCATCATTTCCCAGATACTCAGTAGTTTAAAGCACTTGAATCCCAGTCTGGATTCACTGGGAAGGACATGCATTCCATCTCTCAAAGGAGCGGGGCTTTTGAAGGAATTGAAGGTAGCATTAATCTGTCTCTCCTCTCGCTTGAGAGCTTTGGTCTCTGAGGTTTGGTTGCTTTCTTCTTTCTTCTTCCTTGCTTATTTTCTCTACTTTCTGCTGGAGGATACACATATTGAATTGATTTGCTTTACGGTTTTATCTATTCCTAAATCTCAGGGGAACTTCTCAACTGGCCACCTCCCACTGGATAACTCACATGTATTGTCTGACTGTGCCCACTATTCGTTCCCTTGGGGCTCCGTGTTCCTAGCTACTGCGGCATCTTCCTGCCTCCTTGGCTCTGCGCTCTATTTCTCTAGTCTCCATAATAAAGACTTTTGTCTATTCTTCTAGGTATCAATATACGTTTCAATAAAAGTTGTGTGTTTTACTTTAGCACGTATGTCTGGATTATCCTACATCTCCTGAAAACAATGTAAGTCTATTCAATACCAATAACAGTTTTATCATCTAACATTTAAGAAGATCTTATTGTGTTTTATTTGTATTATCTTAACTCTTCAAAACTACCTGTGAGGTAGATATTGTTAGATATATTTTACAGATTAGAAAAATGAGGCATGGAGAAATAAGGATTAATATCTGTAAGTGCATTAGATAGTGATAGATTACTTCTGTACTGGTTACACCTGTTTGTGTTCTCAGCCGGCTCTATGAGAGGCCCTGCCGTCCCACATTTTTCATAGCATTGGTGATGTTGGACTTTTCAACTTTTGCTAGTTTTCAGAGTATGATACTGTACTTTATAGTGGTTTTAGTTTCGCTTTTAGCAATTGCGGATGAAGTTATTTGTCATTTTACACCTCAGTGGTGGTGCTTGTTTTCTCATCTGCGAAGTGCCTATGTATGACTTTTTTCTATCGATTTTTATCTTATCAATTTATTGGCATTCTTTAAATAGTCTCAATACTAATCTTTTTTAAAAAATGTAATTATTTTGTTGCAAATATTTGCCTTCAGAATGTAGCATGTCTTTGCATTTTCTACTGGGTGTTTTCTGGTGAATGTAAGTCCTGAATGATTCTCTGGCATTTGAAGGAACTTTTGTTCTTGAATTTGGTGACTATTAGTAGATTGTTTTATTTTGTTTACAGATATGTGAAAAAATAGTCAACTTTTGAATATTACTTCTAGGTCAAGAAATCTTGCTACTCTCTTTGCACATGTATAACTATGGAGACTTCTTGGTATATACACATATGTGTTTAATCTCCAATACCTCTATCACAATAGCACACAGGAAAGTTAAGAGTGAATATTCTTCCTCTTCTTAAAATAATGTGAAATGCTTCATTACATTTTATTTAAATTATCTTGTTTTGTAGAATTTATTCCTAGTTCCTTCAGAATTTTTCCCTACATGGCAAACATTAACTACCATATTGCCATGTCCAGCACCTGGGACAATACATAGCAAGATGTGAATTCCAAAGGGCTTTGCCGCTATGGGTGGCTTTGTCCCTGTGGCACTGATGGTAGTTGTAGCTACCATGGCTTCTCTCTGGGGCTGGCTTTACACTCTCCTTGTGGCTTTCCTCAGACAATCCACTTTCCTGCTTCTCCAGCATTTGGGGATCTCCAATGCACCTCCAGCTTCACACTCACAGCTTCATATGATGCCCTTTCAGGGGCACACTGCCTGGCCTCCTAGCCCTTCTGAAATCTAGATGGAACCTTCCCTAACCCTACATTCTGCATGCATCTAAAACCAGCACCACGTGGATGATGCCAAGTTCTGCCACCAGCTGCCACCAGGCTTCCTTCTCTCTGGGGTATAGGATTTGGGTATCTGGATTATTGAACATGTGAACCCAACCCTGAAGAACAATTTTCCTAGACTGACACCATTCTGGAACCTGATACCCAGTAGCCCTCTTCTCAAAAAGTCTTTCACTTTTGCAATCTTGAGGCAGAAGAGGGTGGAGTCCTATGGTTCTTGTAATGTCCTCAGGCTACTTTTCTATTGTTCTGTTCCTTTTTATATTTATTTTTATTTATTTATATTTTTCGAGATAGGACCTCGCTATGCAGTTTAGGCTGGTCTTGAGCTTACTTTGTAGCCCAGGCTGGTCTCAGACTTGCAATGATCCTCCTGCCTCAGCCTCCCAAGTGCTGGGATTATAGGCATGAGCGACCACACCTGGTGTTCTGTTCCTTGTTAACAATCACGTCTTCCTCCGTGCTTTTACAAGCCATAACTTTATTGGAGCTTCCCTTCTGGCCAAACTCAAAACAATTTAAATCATTCTGGTTTTGATTCTCAGTATAAATCTGGGTAAAAGCCCCCAGTAATAGCCATGAAACTTCCTCAACTTTAGACTACCTTAAAATTTCTTCCACAAGATCAGGACTTAATCCTGGTCTCCCACAGTGTCTCTGGTCACAGACAAAATGTAGACAAATTTTCCCTCAGAACATAACACATATGGTCTGGAATCCAACGGCCAATGTTGTGCTTCCCAGCGGAAACCTCCTGAGCCTGGTCTTTCCTGGCAGCATTTCTATCAGGATTCTAATCTTCTGAACTCTGGCCAGAATCTCCCATCAAATTCTGCTTGTACCATTCTATGGCTGCTTCTCTCCCCATCAATCCCAAACATCCTCAAACTCTTGCCGTAGCCAGTTCCAAATGCTTGTGAGCCACATGGTCAGGTAACAACAGAAAAATAACCCTACTTCTCTGGTACCAAAATCTGTCTTAGTTCCTCTTCCTGTTGCTGAGACAAAATACCCAACACCCACAAGTTAAAGGAGAAAAGGCTTGTAGAGTTTTCAGAGGTTTCAGTTCATAACTGGCTTGCTCCAAACCAGGGTGGCATGGCAGAGAAGCATCACAGAAGACAAATACTCCATTATGGGCAGGCAGGCAGCAACAGCAGCAGCAAGGGGCAGTCTCCTTTTCAGTCCAGGCTATAAGCCTATACTGATTGGTGCCACTTATACCCATGTTGGGCCCTCCCATTATCCACACCCAGAACTATGCTAATTTAAATCAGTGGACTAATTGAGTACCACGTGGCTTAATCCCAGCATCATGTGACTCACACCCAGGCAGCTACAAAAATGCTTCATCTATGAGCATATGAAGCTTTAGGGGAAGATTTAGGTAGAAGCCATGACAACAGTCAAGATGTCATCATTTTCTTACATTGCTTCTTTTAGCTTGCTGACGTTTTAAAAGATTTTTTGCACCTACATTTCTGAGTGAACTTTGAAAAAGTTTTTATTTTTTTTCCAATATATTATTGGTTCTTGTTTTTCAAGTTATATGGAGTTTATAAAGTGATGCAGATATTGTTAATTCTGTTCTTTTCTGCTATAATTTGTATAAAGTTAGAAGCATACCTGAATCTTTGGTAGAACTACTGTATAAAAATATTTAGACAGTGTTTCCTTTATGGAAAGATTATTTTTATTATCACTAACTTATTTTTTAAGAGAATTCAGATATTTAATTTATTATTTACTCACTTGAGTATAACTGTTCTAGGACATTGCCATTTTGCATGTATTTCCAGTTTTATCTCTCAGTATTTCTCAACCTCTCAACATCTGCTGCTTGTGTAATTAAGTCCCCTATTATTGTTCACTGTTGCTTATTTTTCTTTTATTGTGGGTTAGTTTGCTTTTTCTCTGCTGTGATATTTTTTCAATTTAAATGATTTTTAATTTATTTACTCTTATCTCTTTTATTCTTTGGAATTTCTTTCTGATAGCCAGCGAGTGAACTCATGAAAGTTGACCTCTTCCTGGCCTGAATAAGTAGGTGAGGTTATGTCTTAAAGTTTCGTACATGAGTGTTGTCTTATAAATTTTGACGAAAGGCCTCTTTCTGTGATCAAATTCTACGTTTTTCTTACTGATTTTTTAAAAATCTGCGTGATTGCACATATGTTTTAAATCATACAAATAAAAAATTAAAATTTTCCTTTTTTTCCTTTTTATGATAGAGACCAAGATTCAAAAACTACACAAACATGTAGTTTAATAAAACATTTTAAGACAGATACACCTGAAATCACCATCTAGGTTAAGAAGCAGTACTTGTTGATCATCCCAGGAGTTGTTCCTTTTTCCCTGTCTCAATCATAAATTCCTTACTATTTCCAAAATAATTATTTCCTTACATTTCTTTGTGGTTCAACCAACCTGACTTGCCTTACTAGGCTGTAGTGTTGCCTCTCTTATTATTTTTATTTGGTGGGTCTTCTAAGTCTTTTAATCAGTGCCCACTTCACCTACCCTTTTCTTTCCCTATGTTTAATGCTGCAGACCACTGTGAATTTATCACAACTGGGATTTTTCCCAATATAGTCTCTCAGTGTACTGTACTAATTGCACATTCATGTCTCTGTTTCTTTTTGTATTTCCTGTAAATAGGCAGCTGAATGAAGCTCTAGCCAAGTGTCTTAGTTACTTTTCTCTCATTTCTGAGACAAAATCCCTGACATCCAAAATTAAGGAAGGAAAGGTTTATTTAGCTTAAAGTTTGTGGAGGTTTCAGGCCATGCTTGGCGGGCTCCAAGGCAAGAGCGGCACATGGCAGAGAGCAACAGTTCATGGAGGCAGAAGACAGCAAAAGCACCAAGAAAACAGGGCAGGAGCTGCAGCAAGCAGCCTCTTTCCCTTCCTTACGTTGTATGCGAGCTACCCACCCCAGCGCAGGTGTAGCACTCACACCCATAATCCCAGGTTCACGAATCAATCATAACTCTAGAAGCCTGCACCAATGACTGAGTGAGGCTTTGGGGGGATATCCAGTCATAAGCCATAACACCAAGGTATTACCATTTTTCGGTATGAGAGCTGCAATTTGTTATGTCATATTTTCTTGATGTGAAGAGAACTTGCAATAACTAGCTAGCTATCAGGTATGATCATGTCCTCTACTGCTACTTCTACTTTTTAATGAAATAAATCAGTAAAATGGAAGAAGATTTTGTTTCCCTCTTGTTTGTGAGCATAATTGGAAGTTGATGAATATTGAAGATTTTCTATATAAAAATAACCCACGCATAATAATTGGGAAAGGGATGTAATCTTTGATTTTTAACAATTTTAAAGAGTACAGGACATGAGTGATGTCTCCCTCATGCCTTTACCTATCCCAGACAGAGCTTTCTGATTTTCCCAGAGAAGACTTCATCCCTGCCATTAAAGAGCTAGCACTAAATTTTTCTTGTAAGCTACATAAACTCCATGAGGGAAAGTCTTGTGTTCATAGACTTTATAAAGAGTAAACGTTTTTTGTTACTCCTGTGAGAAGGGACCTTTTAGATAATGATTTTACATATTTATTAGAAGAAACCCTAATCATATGTAGCCTATAACCATACACAAGAATCTCTAATTGATAGTCAATGATAGTGGTTATCTTTAATAAAAAGTGGATGGTAGTAACACTGAGCATCTGCCTACCTAATGTGTTAGGGTAAGACGATTTTATTTTGCATGCATCTGATGAAAAGTTTTGCTAATCAAACTGGAGTTAATTGAAATTGTAAGAAAACAGGAGTTCAAAGACTCTTTTGATTACCTGGTTCAACCTCTTCAATTTAGGTAATTGAAATGGCACTTTCAGTTTTAGGGATGTTATTTTTTCTTCCCTTTAACGCATTTTGGAAAGAACAGTAAATGAGTGGGAAAAAGATCATGCAGATGAGAAATAATTTTTGAAAATTTTCCTGGTGAGAGTTTGGTTTAGGTACATTTAGAAACTGGAAATCAGACAATAATTACTTTGGCTTAATGATAGAAAAGCAGTTTTATAATGATGTCTGATGAGATCTTGGAATATTTATTTTTTTTAGTTTTTTTTTTCTTGTTTATTTTATTAGCACATGTTTGTAGTTCACGCAGCTTACAATCATCTTGAGGAGTGGTTCTTTGTCCATAGTACACCTTCCTTATCCCCTCCCCCTTCCCTCCCTCTCCCCCTATGGTTTCCCTCTCCCCCTATGGTTTCCCTCTCCCCCTTTTGCACGTATTGATACTGTTTGTCTTAGCACATGTTATGGCTTATACTATTTACATTCATTAGTGTTATTAAGTTCCTCGGTGAAGCATAGCTTTATTCCTCTCATTTCCCCTCCCCTCTTTCCCTATTCCCTGGTATTATTTCCCCATTGTGTGAAATCCGTCCCCTTGCCCTTTCTGTCCATCTTTCCCCACTTTCTTTGTATTTTGCCTCACTCAAAGGAGGGATCTCGTACAGTAATCAAGTTTGTGTATCTGACTTCTTTCACTCAACATTATATTTTCCAGGCACATCCACTTCCTACAAATGCCTCCCATTTGTCATTTTGCATAGCTAGGTAGTATTCCATGATATATAGATACCACATTTTGTTTATCCAATCGCCTGCTGATGGGGATACAGGCCCCTTCCTGGATTCAGCTATCGCAAATTGTGCTGCTATAAACATTGGTATGTAATTATTATGGTAGTATAAGGACTTAAGCTCTTTGTCTAAGACACATGGGGGATAGCTGGTTGTATGGAATTTCTAATTTTAGTTCTTTGAGAGATTTCCATAATGTTTGCTCTAGTTTACATTCCCACTAACAAAGTAGAAGAGTTTCTTTTTCGCCACTACCATACTAACAGTTGCTATTGTTTGATTTCCTAATGATTGCCATTTTTTTCTGGAGTAAGATGTTATTTTAATTTGCATTTCTCTAATGGCCAGAGATGTTGAACATTTTGTCATATATGTGTTGGCCATTTGTATTCTCTCCTCTGTGAAGTGCTGTTTATTTCTCTAGCCCATTTTTTTCTTTCTTTCTTTTTTTTTTTCTTTTGTGATTCTGGGAATCAAACCCAGGGTCTTGTGCATGCGAGGCAAGAACCCTACAACTGAACCATATCCCCAGCCCTCTAGTCTTTTTCTTGACTGGGTATTTAATTTTGAGAGGTTTAATTTAGGAGTTTTTTATATATGGAATGTTTAATTCTTCTAAGGTATTAGATTCTTACATTACTAGTCACTATTCATACTGCTAAAAATTATGTGAATGAAGATTATTTGAATTTAGGAATATACTTTTCTATTTTTGATATTGTTCTTAAACTTCCCCCCCAAGATTCCAATATTATTTCAAATTTGTTGTGTGATTCATGATTTCTTCTTTATATAGTTTTACTTTTCAGAGCATTGAAAGTTGAGAAGAAATTCAATCAATACACTCTGGCAGATTAGGCATGAGTGCAAACTTTTTGTTTCTCCTGTTATTGTAAGATGGTAGCTCTTCTCTCGTTGGCTTTGATTTTGCTTTCGGATCTGATCGGTCACAGAATGTAACAAAGGAATATTTTGGGGGCTGCTGCTGCTGGTTCCAAAAATCTCTTGCAGCTTCCATCTGGGTCTCTTGGAACACTTTTCCTGAAACTCAGCCATCATGCTGTGGGGAAGCCCAACCGGCACCAGGCCCTGGCTCCTGGCCGCCAGCCCCAGCTGACTTCCCTGCTGGCGACTCCCACCAACTTAATAGCCACGCAAGTGAGCCATGTGTGAAATGCACCCTTCTGACCAGCTGGGTTTCTGATGCCTCATGGGGATGGGAGGAGTGCACCCTGCCAAACTCTGCCCCAAATTACCAATTTCTGACACAAATACATGATTGTTTTTATTTTAGGCTACCAAATACTGGGGTAAGCTGTTATCCAGCAATAGATTACAAAACAGCATGCATCTCTGGATTAACTTTTGAATCAACATAAAAACAAAACAAACATGTCAGAAGAAGATAAAACCAAAATACTATTCTGACTTTCATTAGTGGTTAGGTTGGGTATTTATCTTAGCTTGATAGCCAGATCTGTTTGCTCTCATAAAACTTGTATTTGTCTACCTAAGGCAAAATTGAATGTTGGATGCAGGTCACTGCCTACCAGTGGTCCAGATAAAGATGAGAAGTACTAAATGTACTATACTGAAGACATTTAATCCATCAGACACATTCATCAGAGCAATCTCCAGGTCACAAACTGGTGCCCATCCATGGACTATTAGGAATCAGGGCGTAGAGCTAAGGATGAGTAGTGGTGAGCACGGGGGCTGGCTTTATTTTATGTAGAGCTGTTCCCTGTTGCTCAAAAACTCCAGGTCTGCCTCCTTTTGGGTCAGAGGCAGCATTAGATTCTCTTAGATCACACATCCCATGGTGGACCATATGTTTGAGGAATCTAGGTTGTGCATTCCTTGTAAGAGGCTAATGTAATAATAGAAATCAAGAGCACAGTAAGTGTAATGCCTTTGAAGGATACCAAAATCATTCTCACACTTCTCATATCTTACCTCCCCCATTTGTAATCCTGCTCCAAGGAAAGTTTGTCTTCCGTTTTCCTGGTCTCTGATACCCAAAAGGTTGGGAACAAATGTATTAGGGATCCATAGATTAGTGAGGGTCACTATCAATTAAATAGCTCACTTCATCTACAGAAAAAAATGTTCCAGGAATTTAATAGTACCTTAGGGACAATGTTCCTCATGACAATTGTGGAAGTATGTTAAAGGGTTAGCTCTCTCACACTATGTAATAATTCAGAGCATTTGCAGAATTCAGACAGGATTTATTCCAAAGGCTACCACTGCAACTTAATAGGAGTGTGTCTTTGGGCAAGTGGCTTAACTTCTCTGAGCCCCAATTCTCCTTTGTAAATGAGCACGATAAATGATAGCATCTGATCCACTGGAGTTAATATATATTTCTATATATTTGTTATTAAAAGAAGCTACTAAAGCTATGTGTGCTTGGGCCGGGTATGTAGCTCAGTGGCACAAGCGCCTGCCTGCCAGGGTAATGTGCCGAGTTAGATTCCCAGTACCAAAAATAAAAGGATATTTGTACTTAAAATAGGCATATGGAACACTGAGGAAAATTGAAAGCACTACATGATAGACCTAGTTATTTATTTATTTGGATGCTTACTAATATACCTTCAATAGGAAAAGTTGTGATCACAGTGTAGCCGAAGCTGTTTTCCAGGAATCATAAGGGTGAGGCAGAAATGGTAGGTCTGTATAAAAGAATATCTCCATTCAGAAAGGTAGCTGAGAATAGACTTACTCTGAAGCTGCCAGACCATCACACTGATTGGGAATATTACAGCATCTCCACAGGTTAGATTATCAAAGACCAGAAATACAATTTAGGAAACATGTTATATAAGATTTCTCAAAATATACTGCTGTACATGAACGCATTGTTTCCTCTACATCACAGGCAAATTTGATATACATTTAAAAGTCCAATTCAAATTCATGTCTATGATGGTTACTGATCTACTACCAGCTCAACTGATACCTCTGTTTCATTTGTTTTTTTAACATCACTCAAACTAAGGCCTTCAAAAATGTCAAATACTGGAGCCAGGGATGTAGCTCAGTGGCATAGCACCTTCCTGGCAAGTGCAAGGTCTTGAGTTTAATTACTGGTAGGCAAAGTCAAACACTTTCATTACATTCTGTACTTCACTCAAACACCTTGTTCTTAATAGATATTTTCTCAAATTAATTTCAGAATGCTCTATATCTCGCTATTTGTAAAAAATACATTCTCAACATTCAAACTCAAATGTTTCTGTGTGCTTTTATAGAAAGAGGGTGGCTGCCTTGCCACTGAGGACATTATACATTGTTCAAAATTCTGGTATTTGCTAAAGAATCAAAACTTTGTTTTTCATCATGGAGAAGAAGGCATAACAGAAACCTAGGCTGAGGACTCTGAGACTGAGTAATTAGATGCCTTGGCACATGAGCATCTGTGTGCAGGGACTCTTTAGCCGCCTGGAGGTCCTGGAGCTAGTGGAAGAGGGAGAGAATAGCTGTGGGGAAATAGTGCTATATAGTCTGCTGGAGAACCATTCCAGAGAGCATATTATATGTGATGGCTCTCCTAGGGATGTTGTAACTTTTCCTTTCTATGCAAATGTTTTAGAAATAAAACCCACTAATCTTTCATTCAATCAGGCAACCACAGAGATTAAGCATCCTGTTTATAATCTTGGACATTCCTCAACAGGAGGATTTCTCTGGACAGCTCATACAGAAGTGAATAATAATTGGTTTAGGCTTGCCACTGAATGTCACTGCTATATGGGTGAAAAACAGAAATGATTATGAGAATTAGGGAAAAAATGTGATAAGTCTCTGTTGAATATACCAAGGAGGCTATTCTTTTAGAAGCACTAATGGATAATATATCATGACCAAAGTTATGTAAGAGTAATGGACTGAAATAAAAACCCCCAAATCCTAACCGAACCCAGCCACTGTGCCATAGGTGATACAGTAAAGAAGAAAGAGTAGCACATTAAAAATGATGCTTGTGTTTACACCTTAGACAAATGCGTACAACCTGTACGTAGTTATTAGAATGAATATTATGCCAGCCATCAGCAGCCATAAAACATTTTAAAAATAGCATGGACTGCACATGTATTTGTAAATTTTATAAAGCTTACTTGTCCTAGTTGAATTCTTTTATAAAGTTGGTCTTCATTTATTCAGTAGCATTTACTAGATCTTTATCATGGGCAACTCTTTGGTGCTTTCCTCTGGTTATGAGTGATCTAAATCAAGAACATGGCTTAGAATACTAAAATATGGACTTCAAATGTCACAGTAGTATAGGAATGTAACTAAGTAGCATGCATAATGCCACTGCTCATTTGTTTATTTTAAAAATTAATATCATTTTTTATTGACAGATCATAAATATAATTATCCTTAATCATATAATGTGTTCCAGAATCAACAGAACCATTCTGTTCTGCAGGGCATTCTTAGAAACCTATGTCTCATATTCCACCTTTCTAGAGAGACCCTGAAATTTGAGGCCTTGAGACTTCATCAAACTAATAGGGATTTGTTATTTTAAGGAAATGCATCTCTCAAATGTCCCAGAGCATTCTAAGATATCTTTTATCTGGAACCTGAGAATACTCCTAATGTCAGTTGCTAATTATGTCTTCAGAAAGAGCCAATTTCACAATGAGTTGGAGAACATAGTTCAGAGTGATTGCTGTGACTGGTATCAAACATTGATGGAATGCTTATAATATATGGAGGACTATTTTATACATATCTGAAGTTCATTTTGTCCTCACTTAACCCTAGATGTGCTTATGATTCATAATTTATGAACAAGAAGATTCAGGAAGACTGGAGTGAAGTAATTTGCCTAGGATTATACATCTTAGAAGAGGCTGGGTCAGTTCAAACGTAGTCTGGGCTAGCATCTGAATTCTTAGCCAGGAGAAGGTGAATAGAAACAGACTTCTAAATTTCTCAAAGAAGTTTGTTTAAGGGATAACATCTAGGTCTATTCCCCAATTGCAAATACATTTTAAGGTGTTCTTCCCTGCCAAAAGACTCCAGCTCCCCTTTTAGACCAGAGATCTAACTAAACCCAGAAGTGTTCTAAGGTATCTTGTGAAACCGAAAATCTTTGTACAGAGTGTTTTTAGCTCCATGAAAGTCTGTATACAGGCGTGCCATAAAATAAATTATGTATGGTTACTAAGCAAACCAATAACCAAATGTTAAAAATCACATTTGTGAAATAGCAATACATGTACCTTTTTATGAAGGCATTACATATTAATATCTAGGAGTAGGCCTGATGAAGTTTCAAAATCATTATGAAATTAATAATGCTTTAAAATGCAAATTGAGAGCATATAAAAACGTGTGATATCTATATAAAGTTTTAGGATCTATTAGTACTATTGTGGATTGTTGCCTACATTTGTAATGGAAAGCAATGGTTAATTTCACTTATAGGATAATTAGGTTGCAAAGGAGCTATTTTCCAGTGAAGTTCACCATGTCCTGAATTTTATCATGGACCTTCTTAAGTGATGCATGTTTATCAAAGTTTCCTGTATCATCCTTTGGCTAGAAGATGGAGTTTGGCCCTCATATGTTGGTTTGACAGAGGAGATAAAATTTGTGGGCAGACAGAAGCAGATTTTGATGGAAAGTTCTTTGAGTCTCACAAAATTGATTAGAGAGGACAGGGTACAGGGTCTATAACATTTTTGTTCCAGCTTCAATTCTTCTACTAATCATATGGGTTACTTTGTGCAGTGAAATTTACTTTCCAGGTCTCAGATCTCATCAGAAAAATAAAGAAGTTGGACCAGCTGATCTCTGAGGAACTATTTTCATTTCACATTTTATTATGCTAAAAAATCTTTTCTTTTACTTGGTTCCATGTTACCCATATTTATTCCTGTATGATATTAAACAAGAACAGAAAAATGTCCTATCATTTGCAGAGCTATTTCCCCAGGACATCCTTCATTTCGGAATTTACCTTTCTTATTCCTTCAGGTACAAGAACATTACCTGAAACAAGTGTTCTTTTCCTTGAATCAAGATGTTTGTCAGCTAAAATAGACTTTCCACAAACCTAAGAGAAGAACAGACTTCAGTGTAGAATAAGCTATTTTATTGACTAACTGATTTTTGTGCTTTTTCATTTGTTGCTTCTTAAAAAATAGTTTCTAAAACCATGACTTCTTTTGTGAGATGATGATGAGGACGACGGCGATGGTGAAGTGGAAATGAACCAGTCATTTTCTGTCCCACAATAGAAAGTCCAAGTTGAAGGACTCAAGTCCATAGAGAGAGCAGAGAACTTAACCTTGTTGAAGCCCAAATATTGGTCCATATGCAGGATTTAGGTATAATTTCTTATCTCGTGGCTCTTGCTTAGTATGGAACATAGGTTAAAATGGTGAATGCAACTATGATATTATTTGCACAGGGCTTTGTACACACAGAGGTTGAGGGATGAGCAGGAAACTGGACATCTGATGGTGTTCGCGATAATAATGGGTTCTCCACTCTGATAGAACTTGTTTGCTTTCTTTTTCACTTAATTGCTGGGTGACCTTGAGTTAAGTTTCTTCATATCACTGAGTTTCATTTTGCCCAATTGTAAAATTCGGATAATTCCTCTCTAATAGAGCTGGTAAAGAGACTAACTTACCTATGTGAAATGCTTGAGTGGGACCCAATAGGTAGTTCATAAACGTGTATGTTTCTGTTGTGATTTTTATGAATTCAGCCCCATCTGCTAAAACTTTTGTGCTTCCAGAATTTCATCCTTGACTTAGCGTTTTTTGTGGTTTTGCCCTTCAGTTCTCTTATGTGCTCCACGGAACTTTTGATATCTGCCCTTCTAATATCTGAATGATGACTGGTGTTGCACAACTCACTGACTGCCTCTTGGGCGGACACTGACATTGGGGATCTGCATCACCTTCTTTGCTTGTTCAAGGGTTTGATTTCATTATATCTTATCCTTGTCAGTAGGTAGGAGATCAAAGAGAGCAAATGAGACCAAAGAAGTCATTCAGGGGTCGGAGACAGTGTCAGAAAGTCAGGGAGAAGGGGCCACAAGGTCAGGGCAGAAAGGAGCGTGTGCTACGAGGATAAGGAGGCAGGAAGTGAGGCACTCATTGGCGGGCCAGAATGACTTTCTTTTGTCTTTTTGAGACAGGATCTCACTATGCAGTTCAGGCTGTCCTTGAGCTCACTTTGTAGCCCAGGCTGGCCTCGAACTTGCAAGGATCCTCCTGCCTCAGCCTCCCCAATGTGGAGATTACAGGTGTGCACCATCAGTCTGACTAGTATGACTTTTTATCTGAAATAAACAAACACATTTACTTCCAGTGTTTTCTACTGTGAATTGGTTCAGTCACATGTGGGCTTTATCATAGGGATAGAATTTAAAGTTACTTCATGTTTAGATATTTTCAGGATTATTTTCTCTACTACTTCTTCCAAGTTCACTCTGATAGTTTTATTTTATTTTATTTTTAAAGAAAGATATGTTAGGGTAAAGAGGATTCCCTCTCCCTCAGGGGTTAACTAGGCAATTTTTTTTTCTCTGTATCGGGTTTAATTTTCATTCTTCTTCACTTTCATTCTGCCACACTCATCACTTCTGAAACTAGATTTTTAGTCTGGGTGCGTTATACCACATTCATTTCCATTTAATTCAAATTTGTTCCCTTTGTTGTAAGTGCTGGGTAGTCTCTGAGAAGATTACAACTTTTTAACAATGTTGAAAGAGCAAGAAAGAGGTCTTTTTACACAAAAGAGAATCTACAGGTAGCAGTCACTGAACCAAGAGCATCACCTTTCCATAAATAGGTAAGATCCCTGCAATTGGGTTTACCCAATGTTATTCTTAGAGTAACAAAAGTAGGTGGGAATAAAAGTTGATTACTTTATGATTTTTATGATGGCTTAAATTAAGATGTAATGAAGTGAATAAAAAAATAGATGAACTAGATATAAGATATAATTTTCTTTCCATTCAAGTGTAATATTTTTGTCTGTTTACTAGTAGTGCTTCAACTGTATGTTCTGGAAAAATAATATAAATATAAATGTAAGTATTAGTGTAAATATAAATGTAAATGGTATAAATATAAAGTTCATTTTACAATTTTAAAGAGAAAAAACAATAACAAAATAACCATGATGAAGACAAAAAGAAAACAACACACAAAAAACAAAAAACCATGATTTCAACACAAGATGATAGGAATTAACAATGGTTGTTATATTACATATTGTTATCTTCAGCGAAGTTGCTCAGATTATAATCAGAACAACTGATTTAAAAACAAGAGTATGCAATATATCAACCACAGTTGAATTCTTACCTAAATTCCTTTCTTGGTTATTTCTCTTAAACTCTTCCAGGGACTTTGGAAATTATGGAACTTTGTTCTATTAGTGTTTATTGACAAATGCCTTAGTAACTTATGATGTCCCACTGTGTTATATCAAAATAGATCATTTCTTTGTTCCTGGCTGAAAATTGTTCCTGATAGTATATGCAGATCCCAACCAAGATAGGTTGTAAAGATGAAATCATGTTAAGTAACAGTCTGTCAGGCATCGTAGTGCATGTCTATAATCCCAGCACTCAAGAAGCTGAGGCAGGAGAATTGCTGTGAGTCTGAGGCCAGCTTGGGTTATATAGCAAGTTCAAGGCCAGTCTGAACTACACAGTGACCCTGGCTCAAAATTGAAATAAGAAAGAAATTATAGTGACATAGTGACAAATCAAGTGACATAGTTCGTGGAGTTCCTACAAGGTAAACACCAGCCCACTGTCAATTATACATGTTCATTGAATTCTTCTTCATCCCACTTACAGAGCGGACTTAAAATGAGCCACCTGCATACTTTTGCCTGTGAGCTAAGTGACACCACTACTTTATGTTTCAGTTTATTTATAAAACAGAGATGTTATCAGCACTTTTTTAGAAGGTAGTTTTGAAGTACAAATGCGATCATCCATGTCAAACTATGGGTTTATATGTAATATACACCTAATGAATAGGTTATTTTTCTCATTGTTGAGACAAAAAAAAAAAAAGCAACACCTACAAGTGAAAGGAGGAAAGGTTTATTTTGGTTCCCAGGGTGTACAGCCTTCAGTTCATAATGAGCCATTTAGTGAGCAGGGGATAAAATAATCTGCCTTCTCTTTCTTCTTTGAGTTATTGGTTTATTACTCTTTCACTAATTGAGTTATGGTCCTTGTCCACATGTTTGCTTTATCCCCTAGACTTCAGATCCATGTTTTCATCCTCTTTTGGCTCTTGGCAACTTCTTGTGAAATTGTCATCACCGTAATGAATGAGGAAGGGTTCTCTCCATGCCCGTCTCTCACCCTCACACGCTGGTATTATCACCAGTGTATAGGAGAGAACAATTAGGTGACTTTCTCAAAGTCTCTTAGCAAATAATGGGAACAGTGGGTATTTGAACCTAGTTATAGATGTGACTATGTACTTATGCTTTATGATTTATGTATATCGATCCCATTACATAGATATGTGATTTTAATATTTATGCTTTTTTATCCTCTCCTTCCAGGATTACTTCTATGTAGATGACTCTTGGTGACACTTCTGTCTGCCCCAGACTGCTGTGTCTGACACCTAATCATGCACACTTGTTGATGACTCAGTGTATGTTCCAGTCTGTGCCAGCACAGACAGTGCCAAAATGTACTATACATTCCAAGAACTGCAGAGGAAGTTGGGTGTATAGGGCTATTATATATGCAACTTGGATTTCAATATGAATGCAATTTGGACAAAATTAGAATTATTCTCTTCACTTTTGTCTAACTCGTGATAAATTGACAGTGTCAACTTGTTATTTGGAAATGAAACAACTTACTATGCACAGTCTCCTTGGGCAGGGGCTCACCTGCTCCCAAGGGTCCTTCTTGTCAAGCACTGGACAAGGCCATTACTGTTTCATTCGCCTAGTGTGAGTACTAGCTCTGGAGAGGGCAAATCCCACTCTCCTCTCCACCCATGCAGTCACACTATCCCTTGCTGTCATTGATCTCCGCATTCATGTAAGGAGCAGGCCATGGGATCAGCATAGCTTACTGGAGGCAATAATGCAAGATCACCAGGATTGAGCCAGATTAGTTTCTGTCCAGTGTGAGCATGTGAGCCATCTCCTTTTGTCAGACATGCTGAGCTCATTACGAGCGCAGCACTGAGTGGTGTGTGCTGTGCATCAAGGCTAATGAATAAATAAATCCAAGCAGTAATTGAATTTCTGCATTAAGGATAAGCATTCCTTGTAAAGAGAAAGAAGGAACGTTCAGCGAGGACGAATCAATTCATCTCGGGAAGGCAGTACACTGGCATGGTTTGTGTCAGCATGGGGCAGCTGGGTGGCAATGGGAGAAGGTAGCTGGAGCTAGGATGGAGGATGGAACCCCTCCCCCCACATGTCTCTTCCACAGAGGAAGCAAACGCCGAGGTGAGCAGATATTTTCTGAGTAAAAATTGTGTTTCACTCTCTTGGTGTGATAGTTCACCTTCTTGGAGTCCTCTTTATCAGGGAGATGACGGAATGCAGTGGTTCTGAGACAGGTTCTGTCTGGAGCCCTGGAAAACTGGGTCTGTCCAGTTCTGTCATTTTCTACCTATGTAACACTAGGTAGCTTAGTTCCTCTTCATTGAAACTGGGGAGCAAAATCAGGTGTGCTAGCAGATACCTATAATCCTAGCACGGTGGGAGGCAGAGGCAGGGGGATCTCAAGTTCCAGCCTCTACTGAATAACTTAACAACTTAGTGAGACCTTGTTCAAAAAAAATAACAAAACATAACATGGCTGGCAGAGTAGTTCAGTGTGAAGACCCTGGATTCAATCTATACTGTATAAAAAAGGCATATGGCTTCTAATCTCATTCTATTTTAAGGACTAAAGTGCTATTGTCATCTCTTGCTGGCCAATTCCTTTCAATGAGAAATCAAGGATGGGATTACAATTTAGGGGCATATAGAAATGATTGAACTTCCTAGGCTCTGAGATTCCAGTTCCTGTAGGTCTTCCTATATTCTTGCCCCCAAACATCGAGAATATGGTACCATAACTTTTCAATTTAACACCTTGCTCAGGCATTTGCAAGTAAGAATTGATATGCTGTTTTCTCCCATGGGGACTCATACTGTGGTTGAAGGTATGTAGGTCTTCCTTCAGCTATAAGGATTGCTTTATGGTGACTATATAGGCTGTTCCTCTCTTAAGCTGTTCCAAAGCTTCTTTCATCTCTTCGGTTATACTCAGTAGGACACATTTGGATCTTCCCATTGTGTCGTCCTGACCAATACTTCCCAAGTCATCCACCTTGTGTGGACAATGTTCCCCCAAATACCAAGATTGTTGGAGCTACCAACTTTCCTCGTGAGCCTTCATACCTTCTGATAACCAGACTGCTCTTAATCCTATTGAGAGCTTAATTTTTTTCCCCTAGTCAATTCTTTAGTCTTGGCATTCTTAGTACATTGGTAGATACAAGAAAATTAATGTAAAATTTTGTGTATATGGACTACTGTCTGCATGTGCATATATTTATGAGAAGTGACATTGGATATCAGATTCTGAAGTCATTGTTTGCCTTCCATGACATTAAGAACAATCTCAGTATTTGGTGGCTGATATTCTATAGCCATCACATAGGAATAGGTCTTTGAGGGCCAGGGCTCTTGGTTTTCTATGTGGTTTCAGAGAAGCATACTTACATGAAGCGTTCATTCTTCTACTTTTCTTTCCTGATCCATCTCTCCCCTTAAGTCTCTCTCAGAGCAAAATTTCATCTCTTGACAGAAGCTGCCTCTATTACTGTAGGACCTCACAAGCCACTTCATTTCTTCAATCCTTCCTACCAGCCTATGTCTTTTCTGCCTCAATCAGTCTGGAAATCATTTACTTTATAATTCTTCTGAGAAAAGCTCATGTTGCTCTCTCCCATTGTGTCCCCAGCTTCTAGTACAGAGCCCACCATGCAGTAGGTGATCCCAGGTCCTCATGGAGTGTCCACCATGATATTCCCTCTGTCTAGAATCTAGGTCAATGATGCCTTGTCTGCTATTTCTTGCTCATATTTTAGGCTTTGTACATGGGAAAAGATCTATGATACCTTCCTTTTCACCCTGGTGGATGACAATATCTTGTTTAAACCTCAGAGCCATTTTTGGAAGATGAAATGAAGTGATTTTTATAGATTCACTAGTCCAGAGCCTAGCTCAGTTACCAGTGAACTCCAGTCCATCAGAAGATGAGTGTTTGCAAATCTGTTGTTTAGTGGGAGATGTTTCTTGTCTTCACTGTGCTCTGTGGTATTGAAAACTTTCCCACTGTACTCAGCAACAAGAGGGCAGGTACCGGCTTCTGGCTCCAACAAAGGAATGCACAGGCACACACACTGAAACGAGGCATGTCATTGTCAGATGAGGGAACCCTCAGGCTGTCTGCTGTCCGGTGTGAGCCATGGGAAGGAGGCAACAGCTGTTTCCGATGCTTCCGGTAATTATGATGGAAGATGATTTGGTTCCATGTAGGATCCGAGACCCGAAGGGAACAATCTGGGCTAAGTCAGCATGTGCCTAATGAAATCATTTAGCTTGGGCTGTGGCCTCACCTACCACAAGCTGTGATCTACTGTGCTCTAACAAAGCAGCCCTGGGAGCTAATGCTGCTTAGGAAAGGGAAATGCTCAGTAAAATTCACTCCTTGCATCCTGCTTTCCAAATCTGCACTGTTACCCAAGTGACTTGTGGGCTACATTGGAGGAAGTAACCTGCTGCCTCTCTATAGCCAGAGCAAGAATTTCCATCTTGAAATGGAGATGGCTCGTGTCTCTGAGGGGCCCTCCCCAAATCAGTGGGCATGTTCTCCTGGGGCTGCCAAGGCTACCCATTTGGTGATTTCCTATTGCTCTACATTGCTTCTGGCAGCCACCCACAGCAAATGAATCCGATAGATTCTCAGATGGGTTTCAATCAGATGCTCCATTTATTAATATTCCACAGTGTTGGCGTCAGCGATGGGACTCTCATATAGTATCTGAGCGCCTGGTGCTGGGTCTGAGTGTGTTTATACCTTCCCTGCTGTAGGACATCCTGTCCGTTCTCTTCCAAGAAGGGAACAGGTTGAGACAAATGATACCTGGACACAAAGTAATGGCACGGATGATGACTTTTATTCATCTCCTCTTAGGTTCGAACAGCAGAGCTGTGCTAGGAGTTTGTAGGAATGTGCTCGGCAGGCGTTGGGCATTTTGTGAGGAGCACAGATGCAGAAAGGCAGTGCAGAGTCTGCCTGTGTCCTCTCCAGTGAGCTGAGCCAGCACCTGCATTCCAGGGCTCTTCTTACAGTGCGTTTCTATTTTGCTAGATTGTAGGTGAGCGTTGGCTCTGGCATTGCGGCCTGCGGTATGTAGCATTCTCACCCAGGTACCTTATTAATATGGAGTATCTACATAGATACTCGATGAAGGCAAGTATCGGAGCCCGTACTGACAAATACCTTGAGCCTGAAATTGGTTATACATTCGTTATGCGATTTACATTGGCAGGGGTGGGGGGGAGCACTAATTTTCCTGTTTATTTAAATAAAGTTGATAGTTGAAAAAGTAATTACAAAAGCAACCAAACAAAATGGTCTACTTCCTCTTTCAGAGTAAATCGTCTGCTTGTTGGGCTGAATTTGAGTAGATCATCTGGTTGTTCTGGCATCGTGTTGACCATAATCTTATGTGTCAGGCTAATGCGCAGTGGGAGGAAATTGATCAGACAGCTGTTTACAGTGAAGTCAAGGGTAAAGTGTCACATAAATGAGAATTTTTCCTAACACCAATGACTTTTCTCCCCTTGTCCTCAGCAGAGGCTGGGCAACGGGATCATACGAGATTGCTGTTATCTGAGGTTTCATGAGACTGTATTGAAAGTATCCTCGGTGAAGTGACACAGTAATTTTTTCAACCAAAATCAACTGAACATCCAGAGTGTACTCATAGCAGCAGGTTGGCTTCTGATTGCGGGAAAACAGGATACAGAATGGCCTGGTTCAGGCTTTCCTTTCACATCCTGTAGGGCCCTAGTTGAAAGCACAAATGTAGATCTGAGGGACATAAGCATTTATAACTGATAAATCATGCTCAAAACATGTTTACATAAAATGATTGTTTTTCTTCCTTGACTAGCATAAGTGACTATTATTCTGGGAAGCCAGATTTAAATTTAATTTTCTGGGATTTGTCACAATTCTGAATTGATTGTAAAATTTGATAATATAGGGAGGAACATTCCTTAACCCTAAACCCCTGGCTCAAGACCTTCCATCTTGCTTTTGCTAGACCCTTTCCACACAAAGACAGTGCGCCTTGTCCCCAGGTGTCCCCACGCTGCTGTCTCCCATTGTGTCTTCACCACTGCCTCCACATAACCTCCCACCCCCACCACTGCCTCCAGCCATCCTTCAGGAATGCACATCCTTGGTGTGGCTGATCCTGGGGAAGGGTGGATCCATGGCTCAGGGCCACTTGGTCAGGGCACACTGAAGTTCTAGATGTCCAACATATGGTCTACTAGCAAGGGCATTAGCTCCTGGTGGTTCTGATCTTCTTGGTGTATAGAGTGTGCTTTGGTTGGAAATGATCTTGCTTTTGTCTAAATGACATTGGATTGGTCTCAATAATAGCAGTCTTGCATTCATATTTCTGCTCCAGCTTATCTTCCTAGGATATAGTTTATATGAAGTATGTCTGTGTTTCATTGGCTAATTAGCTCTGAGCCAGTTGAAACTATATCTAGTGTTTTTTTTTTTTTTTTTTTTTTTTTGCAAATTGACTTTAGACTTTGGCTCTCCTCATACCCACATGAAATGGTTCAGGACAGTGGCTTAAGGAAGAGGTTTGGGCTCATGCTCTTCCATGTATACATTATGCGGTTAACTTTTCAGAATCTGCATCAAGGGGATATTAACCCTTAGTTTATGAGGAAAAAATCTGAAGATTGAATGAGAAAAGATGTAAGACAGTGTGTTATTTTCTATTACTATGACAAAATATCTGAACAAGTTTATTTTGGCTCACAGTTCCAAGGGTCTCAGTCCATGGCTGGGTCTGCGAGGACACAGAACATCATGGCAGGAGCACCTGGCAGAGGAAATTGCTCAACTCATAGTGACAGGGAAGCAAGAAGAGAGAGAGCAACGATGAGAGACAGGAAGGAGCCAAGGTCCTAATATCCCCTTCCAGGACACCCCTCAGAGGCTTAACATCCTCCCTCTAGGCTCCACTTCTTATGGGGTTCACCACCTCCCATAGCACACCAGACTAGGCCTTCAGCTTACGGGCCGTTAAGGGACATTTAAAATCTAAGTTATAACATACTGTCAGCTAAGCAATATTAATAATGGTTCAGCTTACGATTAGTTGTTTTCATTGTTATGTTGTTATTATTGTTAGTGGAGTGACAAGAACTCTGTTTGAAGACTGTAAGCTTGAAAGCTTGCTTTGGAGGGCACACTCCCTTTGTGACCAGGGCCGAATTACTGAAGCCACATGGGCTTGAATTTTTCTATCTATAAAGTGGAGGTAGTAATGGATCTTACTTCATGAGGTTGTCATGGAAATCAAATCAGATAAAGCACAAAAAGCACGTAGATAAGCGTGCGCAGTTCACACTCTGTATTAATCACAGTGTCAGGCATTCTCAACCTTCACAGCAGACCTAAGGTGAGAGGATCAGTGTTCTTCTCTAGGCTCAATCAAGACAGTTCAAAGTATCTTTCCTAGGCATCTTTCCTTTTTTAAAATTGAAAGCTTGTGCCAGTGTCTGTGAAGGAGCATAGGGAAATTTAAGGAGAGAATAAAATTTTATGAGGTTGTTATTAAGCTGGAGAAGTTCTAATAGCAACTAATGCATCTGTTCTGATGAACTTGCAGTCCCTTCACTTTATTCAGACTTCTATCTGCTTTTATCAGAGGAGGGGCTCATTTTTATCTGGAATATTCAAAAGTACTTTGTAATGATAATAAAACAGTGTTGAAAAGTGGTATATGTGCATTAATTTCCTTTTGTTATTGCTATATTTGGAATTCTGTGTTTCATGGGTTGTCCAGTATGAGAAAAACTATGTTTATTAGAATGGTAAGCACACATAGAATTTAATTTGTATGACCCATAACTCTCACTTATAAGTATTTGGAAATGAGGATGAGGAGTTTTGCTTGGACTTAGAAGATACCATCCAGGAAGTGGCGCCTTCTTCATTTAAAACTGTGACAGTGGTATAAGGCAAGCAACAGCAAACTAGTTTGAAAGAGTGGTGGAAGATCTTTTCTTGACTTTGACATTCTAGAGTGTTCTTCTCCATCTGAAGAGATGGACGAATGCATGAATAAGTGAAAGAGCTGAACAAAGCAGAAATCTTTTTTATTCAAAATGAAGATATGACATTTATGTTTAAAGGGAACAGTTTGTTCTAATTCCTAGTTTTTGACTGAATATGGAATTCTAAAATTTTATTTAAGAATAAGATTCATCTGATAATAGTAAAATGGTATAGCTAAGTCCTCAGAAGTGTTGCTAAAATCATGCAACTTATTAATAATGGACCAATAAAATTAATAATGGAACAAGGTATATTACCATCAATCCAGTGTTTTTAATATTAAAAACCCATTTTGAGGCATTAGCCTTAATTTGAGTGTTCTTACTTGTTGGGTTCTTTTTGTTTGTTTTGCTATGTGGTTCAAGCTGCTCTTGAACTGACTAGGTGGCCCATACTGGCCTGGAGATAGAAGCGATCTTCCTGTATCCATTTCCTGAGTGCTGGAACTGCAGGCATGAGCTACCACACCTGGATCTCCCTTTGTGTTTATTATCCTAGTTCCTACTATTAAGTATCTCAGTAATGAAGGAAGCCTTATTAAACAAACCAGTGAAGTAAACCTATTCCATAGTGGCTTCCACAGATGCTTTGCAGTCTACAGATAGAAATAAGCAGGCATCAAAGTTGTCACATAGACTTTATACATTCCAAGAGTGGCTGTTTTTTCACTTGAGGAAAACTATCCTACACCAGGAAAGTTTGAAGTTTACAAATATTTTGGGAAACTATGTCTGGTCAGTGGAAGTCTCCATTGCCTTTTATTTTAAAAATGATGTAATAACCAAGGCACAAAAAAGCTCACCCAGTAAATCTACTCAACCACTCAAAAGCTCTCTGGGGCTTAAAATTACTGTTGCAAATACCTTAGAATGCAGATAACCTTCTAATTATTAGGGTTTTTTTTTTTTTTTTTGGTCTTTTTGAGACAGTCTCTCACTATGCTGTTCAGGCTGGCCTTGAGCTCACTTTGTAGCCCAGGCTGGCCTTGAACTCACAACAATCCTCATGCCTCAGCCTCCCCAGTTCTGGGATTACAGGAGTGCACCACCATGCCTGGCTAAATAATTATCTGTTTTTAAATGACTTATTATTTGGAAATTGTGAAAATCCTTTTAAAATATGTTCATAAATAAAAGAAACACACTACCCAGAAGTAACCTATGCTTTTTCCCCTTGACTTTTCTGAGCAGGGTAGTGTTGAAGGAAATGCTGAAAAACATTTCCCCTCTCTAGGACCCGCATAGTGTACTGTTTAGCTTTCTGTCACTGGGACAAAATATCCAACACCCACGACTTAGTAGAGGAAATTTACCTTGGCTCACGGCTTTAGTGGGTTCAGTTCATAGTTTAATCCATGGCTTCAAGGTAGAAACAGCAAGCTACAAGGGAAGGGTAGAGGAAAACTGCTCAACACATGGTGCCTAGGAAAAACAGGGGAAGGGAAAGGACAGGGAGAGTGAGGACAAGAATATACCCTTCCAGGTCACACCCCAGTGACCCAGTATTTTAGATCAAACCCCACTTCTAAACGGCTCATTCAGCTATGAAATTCATCAATGAATTGATTCACTGATAAATGCATATCCCCATGATCTAGTCACCTTCTAAAAGTTCTGCCTCTGCCCACATGAGACTTTCTTGGGACATGTTAGATCTAAACCCTAATAGATGGCTTTAAGAAAAACCAGATTTATTCTTTGCATAAGAGACAAGGGCACCGCCACATAAACAGATACTTCTCACAATGCTCTCAATTTTATAACTAGTAGCACCATGAAACATTAAATATAGTCTCACCAAGATACACTCACAGTGATGACCCCACGTCACCTTTTCAAGTGGCCAGTGATCAGTTTTTTCCTTTGTTTCTGTAATTCTAGTGTATATCTGAAGACAGTAGAATACAAACAAAAGGAAGGGTAAGGTAGTTTCCACTGCTTTGCATAACATGGAAAGGAGGCAGATGGGTTTTCATCATAGCTCCTAAAAAGGATTTGGCATTTCGGATGATCAGAACAAAAAATAAATGATACAACTTTAGTTATGGCCATAAATGTCTTTAGATTCTTCAAAAGAGCAGCTAATCAAATTGCAGCTCATTAATTAATGTCTAGGTGTCCACAATGTCAGTATTCGGGTTACAAAACCTTGTATAATCATACCAAGAATTTGCAATAATGAAGATCTTATAAATAACACTTTTCAACACCTACTCATTTCATAGATTCCTTTTACAGATTCGCTTACTGACATTACCATACTGCTGTTAAAGTCTCCAGGGAAGAGAAACTTATTAAACTATGAACCTCACAGTTGTGCTCATGTTGAAACATTGATTTTTGAACACACTTTTTCTTAAATTGGACTGAGTGTGACATTCGTGTAACACTTCTCATCCCGTATAAAGTTATACAAGATTGGATTCACTTCAGAAATTCCTGTGGAATATTTGGCCATGTCTATGGACAGTTTTTGGATTCCATAAGTAGATTCAACTGGCTTCTTGTGGTAGAAGCCAAGAATGCTGCTGAATATTCTATAAGGCACAGGACAGCTCTCTATACCAAAAAATTAGTGAGGTCCACATATCTCTAGTGCCAAGATTGAGAAATCCTAAATGGGAGAAACACAAAATTAGTCTAAACTCTTTTCTGTGTGAGAGAACTTCTGAGGTGTGAAGGCATTTATGACCTCTTAGATTTTTCTTGTTCAGGCTAAATGTTTGTAATTAGATTTAATGTGGTAATTAGTTTGTAATTACAGTTGCAATGAGTTCAGTGGCTGTTCTCAAGGTGCAGTCCCCAGAGTTCCCGCTTGGGACACCACTGTATCTATCAAAGTCTTGTTCATGGTTATGTATTCAAACTGTCAACATTTCCCATATATGCTCTTACTGAGTTTAGCCTGAGTCCCAGTACATAGCAGTGTTCAGAAACCACTTATAAAAGGGTAGCTGGAAGAGTGATATAATAAATAAAAGAATGGATAATGTGAAGCATCAAAGTCCTCTAGTCAGGTTCTTGTGTCTATGAAGATTCAAAAATATCACATTGTAAATAAATGAGCCCTGGTTTTAATTGTGACAGCCATGAAGAATGGCTTGTAATTTGTAAACTTTCCAGTTGGGGGAGCTCAGTCACTAATTCAAGGACTGCAAAGACCTTAAAAGATTTAACTAGAGTTCTTAAAAACTTCTTGAGAAAAAGGAAATATCTTCTCTTTTTGATTTGCTCATATAGCATATACATTAAAGATGTATAACAATGCCTCTTTGGTTATATAATTGTAGAAAAAGTAAAGCTCAGGATGAGAAATTTTTAATTGGACAGCCTTAACATAGGCAGTGTCTGTCCCTTGGCTGTTCCACTGGGAAATTTGTACTATTCAATCAATAAGAATGTGAAAGTTTAAAAGCAATTTCTTACCTTCTTTCCTTTGAGTAGCAAGGTATACAAAGTTTAGATTTCAGAGTGCAGCAGAAAGAAATTGTGGGATTATATGAGAAAAAAATACATCCCCCATTCTTTCTAAACTAGCTCCCTAGATTTGTCTTGTGTAAGATGGCATAGAGAGGTAACACACCACCTGTTCCTCTCTTTCCTGAATGACCTGCGTTCCCACAGCACTTACCTAGTCTCTGTCTATGACCAGAGATTGTTCAGTACTGCCCACCAGACATTGCTGCCTGTCCTAAGTTGACCAGTATCATGGTTAGGCTACTCATCACCCAAAGCAACAGTGCGTAGGTGAATTACCTCAAACCCTCGCCATTTTTCTAAAGAAGGTTTGACAGAGCAGGAAAGAACATGGGATTTTGAATCCCAGACTTGCATTCCAGGCCCTCTCCTCAACTTACTATTCAGTAAGTACTTACCTTTCTGAATGTTAGGTGCTCTATTATTCAAATAACATAATAATATGCCTACATGTTTATGAAGGAAAAATAAGGCACACAAAATTACTTTGCACATTGTAAAACAGTCCACATGTATTTACGTGGATGGCGCAAGGTGTATCCATTGAATACTAGTAGGAAATTAATACAAATTGAGACTGTTAAAAATCATTCTGAATAATTTACAGGGAAACATTCTAGAGGTTAACAAGAGATGGGTGCGATAAGGGAGTGACCTCACATTGAACCAGTATAGAAGTCAGGGAGCAACTACAGTTAAAGGGATGTTGCTTATTGGAAACCAGGAGAACTTTACCCCCACGAAAAGGAAGAGTAGGGAGAAAGGGATATTATTTTGCAAAAGCCTCACTTTAATGAGGCTCTATGTTTATGTGGCAAATTAGGGCTAACAGGGTGTGCAGACTATGACTGAACTAGTTATGTAGCTGGGAATGAAGCAAGTTACACAGAAGCAAAGTAGAAGTTTCAAAATCTAGTTACTAAGTGACAACAGGAATAGACTTTGGGTCTGTCACAGTTCTCTCACTGGAGATATGAAAATGCATTAACCTTGCTAATAGACTGTCTCCTAATTTGTAAAAATGAGATAGTTGGTCCCTGCAATGGTCTAATAATCTGACCAGCTCTGACATAAATTCTTTTTTAATTTATGGAATCTTCATTACTTAGAATTTTCCCTTCTTTGTCAATGTTCTTGGTTTAATTATTTATTTTAAGAAAAAAGAGGGAAGGAAATCTTTTTGCTGTTTTCTTGTAATACAAAAAAAGCGCTACAGTAGTAGATATCCAAGAATTAGAGATTTCTAAACTTGGAGATGCCTCCGTACAAAGCACAGTGTAAAGTGGTTAGGTTTCATCGTGTTCTGATTTAGAATGAAATTACTATCTCATTGGTTGTGGTTAGTATCAACCAAGCATGCATTCTACATGCTTTCTTTCTCACATTGGTTCTTTAGAGAATCGAGTTGCTACTTGTTTTATGACTTCTGATCATGGGCTGTGGAAGAGGCCATTATAGTTGTGGGGTGCTTTGTATGGACTGAGCAAGGCTTTGCATTATTACTGACCCCCACTTCCACTGCGTAACTGAAGTCCAGTGTCCAGGCAACTGTGGATGCAGAGTCTTCCACTCTTTGACAAACAAAAGGAAAACTAACATACATCTTACCCCAGAGTACACAAGCACCCAACTGAAATGACAAAAGGGTCCAGTGGGGATTGCCTTGGTTTGCTTTTGCCTCAGAAAATTGTGACCAGGAGCTCTTTTCCTTTACTTCTCCACAGGATCCTTTTCCTGGTTCTCCTCAACCCCCCAAGTGCCCTTTCTTTACCACCCCAGACAGTGCAAGAATAATTTTCTCTTTCAACTAGGTTATTTAGCTTTTCATCTGTGTTTCTTCTGATCTATTCCTTGTGAATGAATTTTATGCTCTGCAACTTTAGGGTTTTCTTTTTGACACAAAATCCTTTTCCATTTTTTTAAAAACTTGTTTAACATTTCAGTTCTCACTTAAACGTTTTGGCTTTCGAGAGCATTGTCTTTGAAACAGGCTTCAAGGGACTGTTTTGGAAGTCAAATGCATCACAGTGGCACTTCCTTTCCCTGTGCTTCTCACCTTTAACCATCTTAATCCCCTGCTCTAACAATACCGATCCTTCCTGAGGCAATGGCTGTCCCTACTGAATAGCAGCACAAAAAAGGGAAAAACACTGGAACAGATTTTGAAGCATTTTCTCACAACAGTGCTACAAGGCCATTCACATACATATACAAGTCACTGATTCTGACAGTTTATATTTTTTACTTTTTTCTTACACATTTATATTCAAACTGTAAACCATGCTGTTTGGAGGCACTATACATAGTAAAGCAGTCACTACATTTAAGCAAATTAACTTATCCATCATTTTACATAATTACCTTTCTAAAAGATGCATTTGTCAGAGACACTAAAGTCTACTCTTCACAGAATTTCTGTGTATAGTCCTATTAAGTCTATTCTTGTTACTGTAGATTAGCTCTCCTATATACTGTAACTCTTCCCTTTGACCTTTTTCCTCTTCATTTCCAAGTTGGTGGTAATTACTGTTTCTAAGTACTTAACTTCTTTTTTTTATTCCATATATAAATGAGATCATGCGATATTTTTCTTTCCATGTTGGTTTATTCCACTTAGCTCATCCGCATTGTCAGGCATGGCACAACTTCACCTCATTAAACCATTAATAACTGTTTTGGGTTCCTGAGTTTTTAAATTCTTTTTATAGCATGGATTTTATTCTGTTATCAGATATATAGTTTGCAAATATGATGAGTAATTCTTAAGGCCCTATTGTGTGTCAAGCATATGAAATGTTCTCCTATGAATGAGACACAGATATTGTGCTTAAAAAAAAAAAAAACTACTAGTAATACAAAGAATCTTAGGGAAACTTTGTTTTTTTTCCTTCTCTCAGAACAGAAATCCTGTCCCAAGTCATGGTCTTGTTCTAATAGCACAACTGTGGCAATCGAGAGTACTTTGGATGAGTGGAACCGGAACAAACTAATAGTCATTTAAGTGATTTGCGATGTCTCTTTAAATACGCCCTGTGGTAAGTCTTAAAAGCATAAACAATCAATTGCTCACTTGCTTTGTAAATTAATTTTTCAAACTGGATCGTAATTAAGGCAAGGATATTTTATATTGATTTATTTTTATTTTAAATATGTATGATATATATTGTCATTCTTTATCATAATTTTTCTTAGAAAGAGTTGTGCTATAATTTTTCTTCCAAGTGACAAGCATTAAGTGCATGCACTCATTTCAAAATAATTCAGCCATTGAATTATTTCTTACAGTGAAGACAAAATATTTCACTAAAAAGGCACTCTAGCCCTAGCATGTGCAAATTCTTTTTTAAACAAAGTTTATCCAATTAACTTCTAGTTTTGTTTGGAAATCTCATTACCTCCGCAATGCTGAATGTTTAAGACGCAGTATTCACAAAACGATTCAACCTTGAATTTACACCTAGTCTCAGGACATAATTCCTCTTCTTTCCATGTGATTTGATCATTTAAAAAATTCAAAAATTTCTTAAGTACCACTAGATGAAGAGATACTTAGCTTTGTGTATAGGAACAAGAAATATTTAAAGATGTGAGCATTAAAATATGTGAGCCTTAAATATTTTCATATTACATTAGTATGATTTAAGTTGCAAATTAAACCAATTCTGTGAATGTCGTGCTATTCAATGTCAGAGATGAAAATCGAAATATAAATTCACTAGGCGATACATTTGTTTACTGAACAAGAATTAGTTGAGTTCTAAGATATGATAAACTGTAAGAAACCGAAAGGATATAGTGGTAGACTGAGCGGCTTCTGGTCTTATGGGGCTAATGTAAATGATCGAGGGATACGTTACTTCGATCCTCAATCAATTTTTCCTGACTATATATCAGATTGAGTTACAATTGATTGAAAGAATTTTTATAATATCTGCTTTAGATATTTGCTTTTTTCTTTCTGATTCAGATTCTTCTAGCACCAGACTATTAAGTGATTATTTCTTTTATTTTAAAGATAAAAGAATGAAAACATCTTAAGAAGCCCACATACATTTAGAAAATAATGCAAAAACAATACAAGCAATGCAGAATCTCATGCAAGGTGGTAGGAAATTAACAATGGTTGTTGTATTACTGTTATGGTTGATACATTGTGTCAACTTGGGGAGTCTGGAAGTTTGGCTAAAAGATTCCGCAGGAAGCCAGAGTGCTTACTTTGTATACATCCTGAGCCTGTGGAAGAGGAAGGCAGGGAGACTGTGTGAGAACTACATGTCCCCCGGGTGGGAGTAGGCGGCTTACCATTCCTCCCTTTTGCTGGTTGTTTTTGCTGTGTTCTGCTGCCATGAACAATTGCCCTCTGCCATGTGCCACTCTGCCTCTGAGCCAGCCAAGTATGGACTGAAACCTCTACAAACTGTAAGCTAAATAAACCTTTCCTTCCTTCATTTTGGGTGTTGGGTATTTTGTCTCAGCAAGGAGAGAAAAGTAACCAAAACAATTATATATTGATATCAGAGATGAAAATCAGAGTAAAACTTTTTTTATACTCAGATAAACAGTTATAGGCAAGCAAGACTGATCATACACTTAAACATTAATTGTTCCTTTCAATAGAGCAATAAAAGTCAGTGGTACAAATATCTTAGCTATCCTGTGTGTACATATATACATATTTCCCCCCTTCTTTCTTTTCTCTTTTCCCTCATCCCAGTTCTTACCTTTTGAGCAGTATCCTATCCTTTCAGTGTAAAAACCTGAAAGAGTGAAAAATCTAGGAGGTACAATAGACTTTGTATAAGTGATTATTTCTTGATGAATATTGCTTGACTTATTGAAATTGAAATGTGCACAGGATGACCTCAGGTCTAAATCAGTAAACATTTAGTGAACAAATATTACTCTTCCATTTATACCAGGTGTGGAGGACCACCTGGATGACTCCCTTTGAAGGAAGAGCAACTGTCTTCCTTTTGGCTGAACCTGGCCCTGATTCCATGTATTGTGCACAGAGCTGGCTGGAACTTTTCTTTGTCCCTTCAGTTGGCTTTAAGCAGTGCACACTGGTCTAGCGAGGTGCTGATGTATAGTGTTTTAAGCAAGGCAACAGGTAAGCATTCCCCAGCCCCGTAGCTCCCCTAAAACATGTGAGCTGGGTGGGAAGGAAAGCCATGCTCCCCAATGTCAGCTTGGACCGAGCCTTGAGATAAGAGGCTATAAAAACATTACACATTAGAGCTGCAACAGTGACCCCAGAACATTAGATACTCCCTAAGATTGTGTTATGCAGATTATTCCTTCTGCATGTCCTTCTCTCTGCATGTTGCAGAGGTGGTTTCAGGCCTTCTACCTAGCTCAGCTCACAGCACTCATGTATATCCTGCCATTCTCACAGTCTCATCCCCGAGCCACTCGCCTCATAAAGAATTAATAAAACCTGGGTTTGGCCTTGTGTTGGGGCCTTTGTTCTGATTAACCACCACCCTAGCTGGACATAGGACCCTCTTGCCTTCCCACGACTACAAATATGCCTTCATGTCTTTATTCTCACCATGGGTTGCACTGGAAGTGGTAGATTGGAATAAACTTGCTAGCATTCCAGTAGCTTTTCCATGAGATTACAAATATAAACTTCCCTGACCATGACAAGGACCCAGAAGGGCCCTCTATAACCAGGCACATTGTAAAAACACGGCCTTCAATCGATCTGCCATTATAATTTATACAGGGGTACATTTTCCCTGCATTCTTGTCATCAGCAATATGAAATAATGTACAGAGTCTGCCTTCAAGAACTCCAGAGAGCTGTGCTGCTATAAGCATAGGTTTGCATGCGTCGCTGTAGTATGATGTCTTAAGCTTTTCGGCAAAGATACCTAACGGGGATCTCCGGGTCTACACTGCCTGAATTGCAAACATGTATTAATAAAATTTGAAATTTTTTAAAAAAAGAACTCAAAAGAAATTAGTAGAAAAGAATTTTACTGTTTGAGGTTTTGGAGGTGTAGCTGAGGGGCAAAATACTTGCCTAGCACGTGTGAAGGTTTGAATTATATCCCCAGTACCAAATGAAACCGAAAATTATTTAAAAATTGCTACATTATGTATTCAAGGTTCTTAAGTTGTAAATGTTTAAAAATGTGTTTTATGATTTAGTTTTGTTACATTATTATTTCAAAGACTTCATAATTCTCGAATACTTATGAATTTTCATAGCTTAAGTTTTAATTTGGTAGGCTAACGTGTTTTGAATGACATAAACTTTTTGAAATGTTGAATTTCATTTTAAAATCATGCATGTTGGTAAATAGTCTACGTGCGTTTGATAAAGAGGTGTATTTTATCATAGTTTGGTGTGGTCTGTACGCATTTCAACTAGATCAGACTTGTTATTCATATTGAGATTTTATATCCTTATTGATTTTTTAGTCTCTTACTATGATTACAAATTTATTACATTTTTCCTTTCCCTTAATTCTTATTTATGTATTTTGTGTTTGTTATTCTGTTGTTTCACAATTTCTAATAAAATTATTTCAATGTTGATTAATAATTTTATCATTGTGCATAGTCTTTCCACTGTTTAATCTCACTGATTTTATTTGTAGAAGTTCTTTTTGCCTTAAAATCCATTTTATTTGTTATTAGTCTTATTAGATGAATTACCTTTTAGCTACAGAGATTTGGTATGTCTGGTATACCTTCTAAATAAAGTCTTATCAAGTCATCAGTTCTTACTTTACTGTGTCTGTATATAAAAGCTGTGATATTGCAAACCAGTATTTTCTCTTCTAGTTTGACAATGTGTGATTACTGTACATAATCGTCATTGGCATATTTAGGCCTTGATGTTAGTATACAATACTTCTTTTCAATTTGTGGTACCGTGTGTTTTTCTTTAACTCCTTGGTTTCTTATGGATTAATCAGATGAAGTTTTTAATTACATTTCTTCTTTAGTAACTTACTAGTTATTGATTACTTATTTTTAGTGGATACATTGAAACATGAATCTTGACTTTTTGTAGTCACATACAAACTAGCACTGTGTTCTTTTCCCGTGCAGTGCTGGAACTTTACTTCAATTTAATTGCATTTACTCTCTCATGTATGCTTTTCATGTTATTCACTGTAATTGAATGTTATGTAACTGGTGTTCTAAGTTACACCTCTCCTACACTATAAGTACAGATGGTTAATTAATCACAAACACAAACTTTGACATTTATTTCTTAAAACTTCATTTTTGGGAAACTTCACAGTCCTGATTCTACTTAGGATCTTTACTTTCCCATAGATTATAAATGTACAATAATGATGTCATGTTTTTTATAGAGTCTATATTTAAATCTGCTAGAAGTGCTCTAAATCTCTCTTTAGGGAATATATTTGAAAAACTACAGCTTCTATTTGAGCAGAAGTGTTGCTTTAATTGAAAAAAAAACTGATTTGAAAGCAGATTTAAGCATAAAGTCATCAGTTGTCTTAGTTACTTTTCTCATGGCTGAGACAAAATACCTAACACTTAAGGTTAAAGGAGGAAAGGTTTGTTTAGCTGCTGGTTTGTAGAGGTTTCAGTCCATGATCAGCTGGCTCCAAGGTAGGGTGGAGTGGCAGAGGGGCATTGCATAGGAAAACAGTTCACGGCCCCCACAGAATAGCAAAAACATCAAGGAAATAAGACAAGACTCTTTCAGCTCCTTATATTGTGTGCGGGCTGCATCCGCCCTAAGTGTGCCCATAGCCTTAGTCCTAGCATCACACACTCTAGATTCACTCAACTCTGGACCACCCTCTCCACCGTGACTGCATGAGGCTTTGGGGGGACATCTAGACACAGGCACAGCATCAATCTAAACATTTTTTCTACATCTATACGCTCATTATCAAAGCCTGAAACTTGTCAAAATAGTCTGCATTATAAAGATTTTATCATAGTTTAATTATAACTTATGACTAAGCCTTTGTAGAAAATGTATTTATGCATAAATAAAATTTAAATTCTTATTTACCGTCTTTTCCAGCACATTTTCACACCTTTTGGAAAGTAAAAATCATACTCCTAATGAAGATATGTAATATTTTATGATACGATTTTGGATTCATTTATCTATTATTACTTCAGTCATATGTATAGTCAATCTCCTGCAAACTGTGGAGGAAGATAACTTTACCATTTATTTTGCTCACAAGCTTGTAGGTTGGCAATCTCTGCTAGGATTGGTTTGGCAGTTGAGTCTAGGATGGACTCATGAACCCACCTGGCCATTGTATGGTTATTCATCGAACTCTGATAGTCTAGGCTGGGCTGACGAATGCTATTTAACTCCGCACCTTGCAAGCTAGCTGAAGCCTGTGTTCATGCAATCACAGAGAAGTAACAACAAACTAAAGTATGCAAATATGTTTTCAAGCTTTGCCCTGTTTCAAATTTGTTCACTGACAAGGCTGAACCAGAGTTAACGGGGGCACAGAACATTGCCCTACATAGAACACAGACACAGAAACATTATATGCAATAGAATTATATTGGAAGCACTATATGGGTGGAAAAAGTGGTGGCTGTTCATCCTCTCTGAGCAATGGGATATAAGAAAACAACAACCACGAGGTTTTGAGTTGCAAACTATATGTTGGGTAAAGTAAAATGTAGGAAATTATCAACGGTTTTATTGTTTTCGTTTCCAAAGTGATCCCTTTTGAGAGGATTATGATTGACTGAGAGTGCTTTGATTGTCCTGGTTTAAGTTGATTTTTTAAAAGTTAGATTTATAGACTACGCACGCTAATTCATTCTCCTTAGCTCTAAAGATTGTGACATGTGTTTTGAATTACAAACTAGTGTTGATTAGATAAGGGAATAAGCATGTGATAATCAGCTTAGGTACTGCATCACATAAATATATTTGGCTCACGTATTTTACTAGGGGCATTGGCAGTTTATGTTTAATTATTTATAGTAAGACTTCATAGTATTCTAATAGGATGCAGAAAGAGGAATAGTGTCTTTCCTTGGTTTTGAATTAAAACCTTCCTCTAACATGACTAGCTTTGTGGAAATATCATGAAAACTACTGATCTTATTATTGTCTATACGTTAGGGGTCAGTTTAGTAATGAAAACATATTTAAATTTTCTTTATTTGAGTCCCTAGAAAAATGGGAGTTACTTACAATGCTCCTAGTCTTCAATATTACCATTCTTTTAGAAGTTCCCTAAGAGCACCAGAATTGCTGTACTCAGCCTTTTTCTGAAAAATATATGTATGGATATATAGAAAAAAATCAGTAGGAATGAGTGAATCAAAAATTTTTAAAAATGTGATCCTGAATAATTTTACTTTTCTTAAATGATATTTTTCAAGTTTTGGAACTTTTTTTTTTTTTTTTTTGCGGTACTGGAGATCGAACTCAGGACCCTGCGCTTGCTAGGCAAGCGCTTATTCCACTGAGCTATATCCCCAGCCCTGTTTTGGAACTTTTTAAAGTAAATGTGTTGTTGCTTTATTTCATCATGTTTTCAAACATATGATTAAAATTTCACCTAAGTTTGGACAATGTTCATTTTAATCTGGCCCTCCTAATTCCCAAGCTTGGCTCAGTGTTATGTGGGTTTTTTGTGTGTTTGTTTGTTTTGTTTTGTTTTTTTGTTTGTTTTGAGACAGGGTCTCACTATGCAGTTCAGGCTGGCCTTGAGCTCTCTTTGTAGCCCAGGCTGGCCTCGAACTCACAACGATCCTCCTGCCTCAGCCTCCCAAGAGCTGGGATTACAGGCACATGCCACCATACCAGGCCAGTTTTGAAGCTGCAGATCTTGCTTAAGTTTTTCTTCTATATCAGTTTTTATTTATTTCAAATGCATCCACATCTATCTTTTGAGGGAAACCCATAGCAATACCATTTGCTCTCATAAAAATTTTAATGTAAACTTCCATTGTATTTTGCAAGTACTCTTTATATATTAAACAATAATGCTTCACTGTACTCTTAAACATTTGTTAAGAGAGATTTCTTCTTACTCCTCTTTATATCCACACTCGAACGATGGGGTGAACTGAGAGTGACTAGGTGGGACAGAACGAATGTCTTAAGAATGATGGTCATTGGGCTGGGGATATAGCTCAGTGGAATAAGCGCTTGCCTAGCAAGCGCAGGGTCCTGAGTTCGATCCCCAGTACCACAAAAAAAAAAAAAAAAAAAAAACAGGTAAGAATGATGGTCAGGAAGATTTCTTTAAGAGAAGCCAAGGAACTGCCACAGAATAGGAAGACATAGGTGTGAATAGGTCAGAATGTTTAGACTAGAGCAGTCCTATAGAAATGTATTGGTAGTAACATATGCACTTTCAGTTTTTGTAGCAACGACATTAAATAACAGTTAAATTAATCTTCACAATGTGTAGATCAAACCTCCTATTTCTAAAGCAGTATTTCACTATATAATAAAATTGACAGAAGCACCAGTGGCCTATTTTGCACTATAATTTGTAAGACGTCATTCAAATCTAGGGATTCTTTGACACTTACAGTACAATTCTGCTTAGAGTGACAAGTGTTTAAGTGTTTATCAATCACGTTGTATTGACTGTTGTATTGCAGCACAAACATAGCTAGAAAAGGCAGCAGGAGAAAATAGGGAACAATAGGGTCAAACCTGGTGAGTTGAGACAAAGGCAGTAGTCTGGAGCTGGCTGGACAGGAGCAAGTGGTCCTGATGAAATTAGAGAGAGACAGGCAACTCTTCATATCTTTTCTTCAGCACACAATAAAACATACTAAGTTCTTTTTGTGCTTAGAGCACTCTTAAACAGACTCCAAACCCTTCTTCAATGACAGGGATGATTTACCTTTATCTCAAAGTATTTCCTACTTTAGGAAATAAAGTAGTGACACATATATATATATTTGATAAATAAATGCAGTGAAAAAATGAATATCAGGGAAAGGTCTTGTTCAGCAAAAAGAGTTTCTTTTCAGTTGTATTTTCCCACTTAAAAGCCTTTGAGCCTTCGACTCTGATACACACATACGTTTCCTTCAGCATATCTATTCATGCCAGGTTTTCAGACTCTTTCTGAATGTACCATCCTTGTTAAAGAAATAATTGCCAGTTTAGAGTAAACATTTATTGAACAGCCTTGAGTAATTATCCTGTGAGGTGTGTTTCTGAATTATCATCTGTGCTGTAGCAATGTTTTATGAAATAATTGGTAGCGGGCACAATGCCTCACTGCAACAACTGCTTGTTTAGTGCACTATTTTCGCCCAAATTGTTTACGCTGGCAGTTTTCATTTGTCCAGAATCTTCTTTGTTGTAATATTTCTTTAAAGGTTTTCTCTTCTGCATAATGGGAAGATGAACTGTAGCTCTTAATTACAGTATGCAGCTGCATAGTTGATATTGTTAAGCACACAAATTGACCTTAATCTTATTGCATAACTACAGCTGCAGATGAGCAAGTATAGGTTTGATGTTCATACTGTTCTGTGTTGTTAATTAAATGCCCATTTCTGTTATTAGTTTTATGCACATTAAACATATGGAAGCGTAGTCTACATTTTTTTTCCTTGATTGCAGTCTAAACATTTTGGAAACACAGAATTTAGGACTTGAGATCAATATTCATGAAAGAAACTAGGAAAGGACAGGACTGGAGAGAAAGAAGGACGTGAACTGGTGCAGACCAGTAATGGTTTGGCTAGCCTGTCAGGAGCTCAAGGGAAAGTGTTGGCTATCAGACCTGTTCCACCTCAAGCGAAATGGTGAGTCCTGATACCACCACACGGCTTACTTGCCAGATGCAGGCTGCTCTAGGAGAGCCATGACCTTGGACCAGGAGGTGCAGCTGAGGCAGATCTTCCAGAGACCCTTGGAGCGTGCCGCTGTCTGTGCTCTCCACAGTGGGTCCCTCTCACTTCTTCCTTAAAGTTGGTGAGGGGAGTGCAGCTCAGTGTTTAGCATGTGCTGCTATCTTTCTGTTTCTTTGTTCTGGTACTGGGAATCTAAGTCAGGACACTGCGCTTGCCAGGCAGGCCCTTGCGTTGCTGAGCTATATCCCCGGTCCCTAGCACATGCTGTTCAAACAGCCCTGGTGACCCAGCATCAAACTTTCCCTTTAGTTAAGACATTTTAATTTCGCATTTAACTTAGCTCAATGAGTAATGCCTTAATTTACTTTATGCTTGTATGCATTCATTCACATAACAGTGGAACAATATTTTACATGGGTTAAGACTGGAGAGGTAGTCAATGAGAGTTTCTTTTGACAGAGCTCTTTGCATTCTTTAAGTGTAAGCCACTCTAATTTCTTTTTTATGCCAAAGTGATACACATGCTTGGGTAAAAAAATACAGAAGGCTCCCTGATCATCCTGTTAAGCAATTCCACTGCCCCATGGAAGAGCTAGTAAGAGTTTGGCCTATGATTCTTCTCAATGCCTAGTCTTAAATGTGCATATGTAAGGTTACAAATGGATATATGTTTTAATTTGAAAACAATAGAAAATCACTGTACTTAGCCTTCTTCAACTGTTTATTTTGAAAACTAAAATGTCTTCTCATAATGTTATGCATCCATCTACCTTTTTTAAAAAACTTTTCAATACACAGTACATGTTGATTCTTTAAAAACATTTTACCATTATTTGCAAAGTGGCAAGGTACATTCTTTATCAAAGTTTTTGTACAAGGGCCAAGGTATTACTATTGTACAATTCTCCAGAGATGCATTTTTGGAAGTGAAGGGTACACTTAAGGCATTATAAAAGGTACCATGATGTTTCCCTCCAAAATATTTGCAGTAATTTGAGTCACTGTCAACAATCCACAAGGCAGTTTCCTAACATTATCACCTCCTTTAGGTGTGTCTGACTTTCAATTTTTTCTCAACCTAAAATGTAAAAAAAAATATGTTCTTTGTGTTTTGCCCTCATTTTAATGGTCTTGTCCTTTCTCCTCATAATGTGAACTAATTCTATGCAGCATAAAAATATAAGTATTATTGTGCGTAGTTATCTATGGAGTTAAAATGGCTTCATAGTAACTTGGGCCAGGTAGTTTTTATAGCCAGAAACAGAAATAGACTGAGTAATTAAGAATGAAGAACGTATTTGGAGGACTTTTGAGCAGTGCCCAGAAAAGCGATGGCATCTAGGTTTTGAAAAGTCCAATAAGGAGTACAGTTGTTTTCCCTAAAAGTTCACAGGAGCTCATAACACCGAGAACCTCAGACTGTGACTTTATTTGGGAATAGTATATTTGTGGAAGAGTTAGTTCAATGAATAGAAGGTTGTCCTGGAAAAGGGTGGGGTCCCCATGCAATATGACAGGTGTCCTTATAAAAGAAGGCCATGTAAAGGGGCACACACAGGAAGAACACAACATGACATCAAGGCAGAGGTTGAACTGTTGCATGTATGTGCCAAGGAATGCCAAGTTTTGATAACAACCACCAAGAGCTAGGAGAGAACCTCAAAGAGAAGACTCTTTTCAGAAGAAACAATTCTGCTGCTATCTTGACCTTGAACTTCAATTGTGAAATCATGTATTTTTTTTTTTTTTTTTGTATTTTAAGCCACCCAGTTTGTGATGTTTTGATATGACAGTCCTAGCAACCTAATATAGCCAAGATTCCAAGATGACTTCTAAAGTCAGGAGAACCAGGAGTATTTATTTGACATTCTCCTCCTGCAATTGCTATGGGATCAAATTGATTTTAGATTTTTGTTACTTATTTGCTCTTGTTCTTCATAGCTGTTTTTCAAGATTCAGATTTCCTGGAGAGGCAGTTCAGAAGCCCAGCTTGGTATCCAACCAGTTAGGATTGATACACAATCCTATCAAAACTGTTCACCGTGTAAGAGAGGAAATTCCTCTTGAAGTGTGTGGTTTATTACAGAAGAAGTTGAATTGAGTAAGATGCTGGGGGCATGTTGTTTGGGGTGAGGAGTGGAAAGAAATACAGGTGTTTGCTGCATTAGTCAAAGTAGTTACACAGTTTTTTTAAGTAGATCTTTCAAACATGGGAGAGACATATAACAGCATATTGATGTGGCTCATTTATCTCCAGGAAACATTCATTAAGTGGGTATGTGTAATGCAGTGAATATGATGAGGAGGGTGATAATGATGTTAATGTTGATGGATAAAATAGAAATTATTGAGCAGTTGCTGTCTGTCACATTGTTTTATACCACTGCGTATTGAATCTAGGGTTTTTGCCCTAAGCTACACTGAGCTAGGGAGACTTTAACTTTTCAGTTTGAGAAAGGGTTTTGCTAGGTCTCTAAGCTGCCCGAGCTAGTCTTGAACATGAAATCCTCCTGCCTCAGCTTTATAGAGTCCTGGGATTACAGCTATGTGCCACTGTGCACACTTATATTATTATTTTAAGTGCTTTATGTGTATTAACACACTTTACCCTCTGAACAATCCTATGAAATAGATTTTATTGTGATCTTCACTTATAGTTGAAAAAATGAGTGATATGCAGAGATATTGAATTTTTGCCCCCAAAATGCAATTAATAAATTGCAGAGTTGGTTTTCCAATTCAAAAATTCTACTTTTAAAGTCTGCCTTGTATACATACTATTTGTTGACTATGGTGAGAATCTGGCTGATTTGGGACTTAACAAGGAATAGTTAATTTCAGTCATTACCTTAAAATACATCCCTGTTGCTTCTGGGCTACTTGTAAGGGAATTGCTAAGTGATGCATTGTCCCATAATTGTACAGTTAGGTCAATTAGGTCAATTCTTCTACAAATCAGTTAGCATCTTTTTTTTTTAATAGCACTTGCTTGCTTTTGTTAGCTAAAGTTGAGAGGTTTATTGGGTTGTGACTGCCCAGTGGTAAAACATCTCTTTAGAAGCATGAAAGAGATGGTGTAACTTTCAGAGCTAACTGGTTATTTCTAGGTACCTAAAATGTTGTGACAAACAAGGGAAGACTTCCAAAGTCTTCCAAAGCAGGAGCACTTCCTATTATTCCTGTTTTCTTTACTCCTCTGAAAGCTAATACCATTTTTCTACAAATGGGATTAGCAGTTTATGCTCCATTTATTTAGATGCGTTGTTGGATCAGGCACAATAACTGTTTGAAGTGTTTTGTGAGATGAGAACATTTCACTGAGTCAATCTAAAAATTTGATGGACTCCCTTCACCATATAAAACTCATAATTGTATTTATTCATCTAGCCTACCAGTCTCGTTTCATTTCTACCATCTACCTACTAAGTCCACAGGAAAAATGCCATGAGAAATAGTACTTGCTCTTGCTAGCCAGGAACGTAACCCTGGAAAGACTGACAGTGTGACGAGTGCGTGAATGGACTAAAACGGTAGTAGCTCAGCAGGAGACATACTGACACTGAGACAGATCCTCTCGTTCGGAGGTTGCACTGGGCACTGTAGGATATTTAGCATCACTTCTGAGCTCTGCCCCTAGACATTAGTATTGCTCTTTTTCACACTGTGACAAGTAAACGTCATTACCAAATGACATTATCAAACATCCCTCGGGGGAAGGAGTAACACTGCACTCAGAGCAGAACCAGTGGATTTGCGAGCTTCCGGAAGGACAGAGTTTCTAAACTTAGACCCGTGACAGTTAAAATGATTGTGTAAACTTGCTTGGTTTGGTAGCCACCAAGACAACTGTTGGAGCACGCTTCTGGGTGTACCCGGGCAGGTCATGGGGACATGATTTGGGGTGCCGCGTGTGGTCTCCTGTTCCTTTCTCTCTGGCACTGTTTTACTCTGCTTTGTGCTGCCATGAGCTAAGTAGCTTTGCTCTGCCACAGCTGTCTGCCACGGTACTCTTGCCTTGGGGCTGTCAGGCCGGTGAGCCAAAATCAGGTTGTGTGTATGGGGTATGGCATTCAGGTGACAGAAAAGCTGATAGAGACCTGCTTAATGAACCGTAGTTGGTCAGTTAAAGAGGACAGGTAGAGGGGAAAACATAAGCATGAATCACAGAGGCAGTGTCCTGAAATTCAAAACATTAGGAATTATCTCGATTTTCTTTTGTATGCAACAGCTAGTGATTCTGAGCAGCAATTAAAGTGTATGCTGTTTGAATATTTTCCTAGCCTTTTGGACTAAATATGTACAATCTTTTTTTTTCAAAGAGAAATAGAAATAGATCCATTTAAGTCTAGAACAGAGTGAAAAATTTCAAATAGGGTATTTTTTTCTACTCAAAAAGTTTACAATGGCAAAGATTGAAGGGGATGATATAAGTACAAGTGATTACTAATGATTCCCCAATAATTAAAACAATTGGAGCTTCCTTACAAGCCTGAACAAGAGGTGATTGTGCATGAACAAAGTAAGTGCATCTCATGATGAGAAAACTCTGATAATTTTAAAGCTTAAAAATTATTATGAGATAAATTATAAGAGGAAAATTGCTTCTCATTCCATTCTAAGATTGTTAAACATTCCATGAAATCCCTGCATACTGGGGGTTGTTTATAATTATGTTGTTATTTTCATGAATTGAAAACAGGTATAGTCCATAGTCAGCTGGAACTAGATTACATGACGGCCCTAATCTGAAATTGTGTAGACTCTATAGATCACACTGTTCAAATGCTGAGAGACCGTATATTCATGTAAGTTCAAATAACTATGTATTGACAGTGTCTGGATTTCATTTCTTGACTTCTCATCAACTTCCACTACACATTTCCACTTCGTCTGTTTCATTTTTCAGGAACTCTTATTTAATTCCAGCAAATGAAATGTTTCTTTTACATGAGGCCAACCAAATCATGGGCAGGGTGCTTTGGGGTTGTATCTGGTTTCAGGTTTCTTAAAAATCTCCAGTGTGATGTCTCTTTTAAGGTTGACATTTGCTGCCTACTTAGGGGTTTGTTTATTTATGTATTTATTTATTTCTCATCTTATTATATTTCTTTATTTTGAGAGGGCTAGTTTTCTAATTAGTCAGTAATGTAAAGGTGTCCAAGACAGAAAGCTATAAAGTTAAATATCCTTTTCCTTAACTCCACCTGCAAATCATTTATTTTTTAATTTTCCGGCTTGGAGGAAACTAAACATAGGATCTAAATGTCACATTCAGTTTTATCTATCTATCTAGCTTTTCTTGGCTTTGTCTGTGAATCTAAATGATGTAATAATACCTAAAATCTTGAAGCCCTGGGTTAGAAGTGCTTTAAGACGTTCCATTTCCTTCCCCATATACATGTACAAAAGAGGATAAGGAGTTCATATCTTCATGTGTCAAATTATTTTAATTTTTATTATTTTGTATCTGGAGTCTACTTCCTCTACGGTAGGGCTTGTGTCTAGATGTACACCCAAACCCTCATGTGCTCATAGGTGGGGCTTTTTCAGAGGTGGCTGGATCTAGACTATGTGCTGCTGAAACTGATTTATGGTGCAATGCTAGGATCAAGGGAACTAGGATTGAGGGAGTGAGTGTTACCCACCTGAGTATTCTGGATAAGATATAAGGGATAGAAAGAGATATGGTTGCCACCCATGTTGCTTTGCTACCTTCTGCCCACCATGAACTGTCGCTCCTTTGCAATTCTTATTTGCCATGCCACGCTGACTGTGGACTAAAACCTCTCCAAACCATGAGCCAAACAAAAGTTCCTCTCTTAACTTTGAGTGTTGGGTATTTTGTCTCAGCATGGGGACACTCTATCTTCAAATTTCTCTTTGTATTTCTACTCCTAGGATAGTAACCAGAGTATTTCTAATTCCTCTTCCAATGTGATCACTTATAGGAAAGCCATGGAAACTTATTAGTGAAAGTCGTAGAGCTGAAAAGGAACACTTAGCTTTTTTTTTCTCATTTTTGTTTCATTGCTAAGAATTTAATAACTTAATAGGAATCAGGTTTTGAAAATATTGAACTTCTGTATTTTTATTCCTCACTCCTCCTGCCTGCAGTTAATTATAAATCAATTATTGCTGCAACCACATTCTAATAAGTGCATAATAACCATGGACTTTGACCACTTAGGAATAAAAGCCTGGGTTATTTCACCCACAAAGCAACCTAGAGCAACATAAATGTTCATAAGCTGAAAAGAATCTCAAGTGACTGACAGAGGCGGGTAATGCCAGATATTTCTGATGGGCCTCAAAATTCATTAAATTGGTGGAGACCGTAGCTCATATCACCACACCTTCTCTTAAGGGTTTTTCCTAAAATTATGTCCAGCTATCAGCTTGAAGAAAACATGACAGGATACAAGGATATGAGTCACTGGGTGGTATAGGAAGTGAACTATAACAATTGGTCTTGGTTCTCCACTCTGCTCTCCCAGATTTTGTTTCCATGGCTGTGCACCTCTTCATTCCTACTGATGTGCTTTTCCTTGCAATGGTCATATCTACACTTCTTCTCTGAAGGACTGATACTGAGTGATGGAAGCCTCCTGCACTCCATGCCTAGAACAGAAATGTTAGTCAATAAATGCTAGCTGTTATTGTTCTCTCTCATAAGTAGCTTTAGAAACTTTGTCACAAAGAAAATAATAGTAGACCAGATGTTTCTGATTTTTCCTGCTATATATCTACATAATCTTTTATTTTTGTGTTCCTTCATTAAAAGAGGCTAAGCCAGCTTAGAATATTAAAATAGGAGTCAGAAGCCTGGATGCTAACATTGTCCTCCAAATTATGGGCAAAATATTAAATCTCTGCAAAATAAAAGGTAGTGTGAAAGAGATTTTAGGTCTCAGCTAAAATATCACCTCCCACAAGACCTCTGTCTATGATGCTACCACAGAGTTCTCTAATTCTCAACTGTGCTTATGCCCTTTACTGTTTTTTACCCTTATCTCTAATTTTATTTTTTTCCAGGGTCTCTCTCAGTCTTGATGGAGAACCGATCACATCTGTCTCATCTCCTCCAGTGCACAGCACATTAAGTGGTCCATGTTAGCTATTCAGCCATATTTATAAAAAGAATAAGTAAAAATGCAAGATTAAGATTTATAATTGTTCTGGTTGTCTATTACTGCAGAACAGACCACCCCAAACTTAGTGGGGCAGCCCGCTCTGTATTCCCTGCATCAGGAAAGGGCACAGTGGTGTCAGGTGACTTTAGCCCCATGAAGCTGAGAAGACGCAAGACTAGGATCTGGATCACCCAGAGACATCTTAACTCAGGTGTGTCAGGCAGTGTGGGCTGTCGCCTGAGGATGCTTCACTATTAGCCAAACCACCTCAAGTGGACTTTCAGTGAAGCCTGTCCAGGTATTCTCCCGTGCAGGTGGATTCATCTGGAGTGCTTCACAGAGAGACAGCTGCTTTCCAAGAGAAAACATCGTAAGAAAGGAGTGTCAACATGAAGGGTGTTTTATCATGTACTCTCAAAAGCCACACAGCTTCGCTTCTATGTACTCTTCTGTTGAGCATTTGTAAAGTTCTGCTTAAGTTTAAGAGAAGAGGATACAGAACTTGCAGTCAGATGGGAGAGTCAAAGTTACTGTGTAGGAAGCGACTGTGATGGGCTATACAATTGGAGCCTTCTTTGGAAATTACTATCTTCCATGGGTCCCTAGGTAATTTGATATAATTATCCCAGGTTCCAACGTGTCTGACTTAAAGTCTTTGTTTCTGACCCAGCACGCTATGGTCCCCAGCTTTACAAAATATAGTAAAAAATATGATAAGTGAATAAATTTAAAAAGAATTTCTCACACCAAAGACACATTAATGGCCATTAACCTGGTCATTAATCTCCCTGACATTACTCCCCTCCTCTCAGTGAATTTATCCCATTGTTCTTGCCGCATTCTGGAGCAGTTGAGAAAGTTCTTTGCTTTTACGCTGTCCTAGCTGCCTCCATGTCCTGAATCAATGTATTAGATTTATTTATCATGCTCATTTTGACTGTGGGGAAGAGCCACAAGTCACGCAGCACCAGATCTGATGAATAAGGTAGCCGAGGACACACCATATTTCTAAAACCCTACTTTTCCTAAGATGCCACTCAGCAGCAGTATGCAGTGTACTTTTTAAAATCACATGTTGTAGTGGCACTCATGAACGTGGACTTCCAGAACTGCTTCAGAAAGGGGTAAGGACGTGGAGTAAGTGTTCAGGCTGAGAGGGAGTGTTTCAAGGAAATTAACGGCAGTGTGTCTTTTACTGTAAAAAACTTGTAAAATTTAAATGGTCACTGTGTTTTGATCATACCCCATAGATTTGAGAATTTAGAAAAGTCCATTTTGAAAGTGACTGTGAGCTTTCAAATATACACATTCCAGTATAAGTGGCTCTGTGGCATTGCAGGTGCCTGCATTTCTATGTTTGAAAGTGTGTTAAACCATTGGTAATATTTTTATATATTTCTATGTAAATAACATTGAAAATTATAAAAAGGGGGAATAGTTATATTTTCTTCTGCAAGAAGGCCCTAGAGGGTGCCCCTTCATGTGTAGTTGTAATTTTTTCTAAGTACCACACTGGCCTGGACACTGACTTTTTCTTGGTAAACTGCATAATCTCAAATTTCACTTTCCTTTCCTCCCATGGAGTTCAATCTCCAAGAAATAAGATAATCTCGTCAACTCTCGTGTAAAATTTGCTTGGTTCCAGACTATATCATAGATTTAGCTGTTGTTTGCAGGGTTACAGACACCATTGCTTTTTTTTTCTTAATTTCTAGGTAGCCCATCTATTTATATGGAAGCCTGAAAATGATATTTATTCTTCAGGACGTCATCCCAGTTATATATTAGTTAAACCCTGAGTCATCAATAAAAACATTTAATTTGTTCTCTTATATATCAGATAAAGAACTCTTATTCCACAAAGGAGTGAATGAGCGTTTTATGTTCCAATGAAGTTTATAATACTTTCAGAATGCATAAAAAGGAAAGATACTATGATTACAGAGTGAAAGAGTAGTCAGAAAATCTTATTCTCAATTATCTATGCTTGCAGTCTTTAAATTAATATTTTACTCAAATACATTCTTTTTAATGCATAGAAATCAAATGACACATGGATCATGTCCCAAGACTTTGTAGATCATAAAACAGACTTGCACTCAGACAAAAGGTACTTGCTTCTCCAGCAGTAGTGATGGATTTGCCCTGATCTGATCCATCTTTTGTGATTGACTTCTTTTTTTTCCCAGGCGAATATTTAACTTTCCTCTTCTCTTGTCTTTGAGAGTTTCACTAACCCTGGGGGAAAGAGAAAACATTGCCAACCAATTATGTTACCAAACTTTGAAAGGTCAAAAACCCACTGGCTATTGGAGAGAGTGTGTAAAAGCCATTAGCAGCCTGAGATCTCATTTGGCTGCTAACAGTCCAGGAGAAATATCAAGTGGCTTTCCCCCACATTAGTGCTTTAGAAGGAAAGGATCTTAACGAGAAAGGAATAATGGTATCAATTTCTTCTGGTCTCATTAAACTCCAGACTGTACTCTAGAAGCCTCCTTGGTTTTTATGCAAAATCTATATGAAAGTAATGCCGCCTACAGAAAGGAACAAAATAGAAAAGTTGAGTTGAAAGCAAAGCATTGGGGTGGCTTGTTTATGCAAGTATGTGTATGATTCCCAAATTGTCAGAACTCTGTACACAAAGCCTCACTCCTGTTTATCTTTCCATTTTATGTCCGTAGTGCCCCAGCAGAGGCGCTACTAAGGGGAGGGTGTCAAAATTTCTATCTTCAGAAAGCTTCCTATATTTAACCCTCTCTTCCCATCCCCTTCTTGTCCTGTTTCCCTTCCCCTCTCCTAATAGTTTCCTTTCTACTTTCATGTCATTTTGCTTCCTACTTACTTTTTCAAGTTGAATTCACGTCTTTTATCCTAAGTGAAAAGATACCAGACCCAGGTTCTTTTCATCTGAAACCTTCCTCTGGCTTACTGGCTACATGGTTAATCTGGTCTATAGTACACAGGCAAGACATTTAAAATGGCTATGCTTAGTATTCTTATTCATTCAGAATTTGTCCATTTATAGATTGAAGAAACATTCCTTGTGCATGGAAATATGTGTGTGTATGTATATATATATATATATATATATATATATATATATATGAAAAGAGTAATTCGTATGTGTAGATGTGTAGAGAGAACTCTGAAGGGTATTCGAGTAATAGGCAAGCAGTGAATAGTGGCAAGGGAGAAATATAGGAAGCATATTCCATACTAGGCGATGTGCCAGATGCCAAACGACAAGCATGAACGAAATCCTATTTATAACTGAGTAAGGCATGAGAATAAACACATCAGACATTGATGCCAAGATAGAATTATAAACAGACCAAATTGTTTGCAGAAAAGAAGCGATCAATGTTATTGACAAGAAAAGAGATCCCCAAGAAGCCTCTCCAGTGAATCAAAGGAAATGCTCATTTGGTGATGGGGAACGGAGAGAGGTCTGAATGGAAGGAAAAGTAACTGCAAAAGAAGAGTCATATTTCAACAAAGGTTATGTGCAGATGCATGTCCACGGAAAGGCAGTAAGCTTTGAGAAGACCATGGGCTGTGAAATATGGCAGGTATCAGGTGAATTGAGTATAGGGTTTGACAGGGAAGGGATTATGTATAGTCTTGTACATCATGCAGAGAATCTTGGACCTAATCTATGGATGGCAGATGCCCTGTGACTCGCCATGTTTTCCTATGATCAACTGGTAATAGTGTGCAGGATGGGTGGTAAGAAGGCAAGACAACAGATAGGAGAAGCAGTTAGGGGATTCTTGCACCTGTCTATGTGAGAGATTGGTAAACTATGAGAAACTAGGGAGGGAGACACAAGAAGACCTATGATAAATTATGGGAAAATAAAATCTAAAGAATTTGATTTCTTGAGAGCAAAGACTACATCTTGTAGGCAGATCACACCATTTTAAGCACTTTTATGGCATATTACTAATACTTGGGAAACAGAATCCAATTATATATGTAAAAGAGGCTGCATCTGATTAGTACACCTTTATGCATATGTTGGGATATTACATTGAGCCCCACTCACTTGTATGATTTGCACATGATAATCAATACAGAATATTAACAAAAGAAAAATTTCACAAGGATTGAATTTTTCTTCATGCATCCTAGTAAATTAAAGTTTGTATATCTGAGGTTTTAGGTATTATAGGGCTTGGGTTGAGGAACTGAAAAACTATGAATTTTTCTCATGGAGGTCCTATTGAAACTGCTTCACTACTGTTGAACTGCTACTAATGTTTCATAAGCGAAAATTTATTTCAAAGTGTGGTTTGGCATTTGCCAGGGCTATTTTATGTTAAATATTTTGGTGTAAGTCTCATATTTGACTCAAATAGAATCTTGAACAAACACATCTATGTCAGTTGTTCCTAGAAATCACGGGCCAGTAGCATTCTGATTCTTCCTGGAATAGATGACTAAATTGTTTGAGTGAGAATGAAATACCCGGATTAAAATAAAGATTAATTTTTCCACTCAGAGAAAAAATTTATTGGCACCTGTGAAGTAAAAGACACCAGGAACCATAATGAATTCCCCCCATCTCCCCGCCAAGTAAATGTGATCCTTACAAAAAATTTTGGTACTGATTACAATAGTTGCTTTAGTGTTATTATCCAAGAGTGCCTTGGTGTTTATTCTGGAAGATCAAGCAGTCCAGAGGTAGCCACATGGAAAAAGCCAGTGGGTATGTTGTCTTGAGATTTATAGTTGAAAATATTTTACTGCTTTGTAGCCATCCATAATAGGCTTCCTCCATGTATTTGATATTAATGTCTGGGAACGGAACTTCTAATCTTCAATAATGGCATAGCATGGTAGACTTCATAAATGACACACGCAAGATGACGTCTGCAATGTTTTCCACAACGTAACTTAACAGCACCTCTTATCATGCAGTGGAGTTTATTTGCATGCTCTTAAACATGGGTTTAGACTTACCACTTATTTGATCAACTGAATACAGTTGAGACGGTAAAAGGCCAGTTCAGAGCTTATATCTCAATTGATCTGCTGAGATTTTGATCCCCTTTGGCCCCAGGCTCCACATGAGATCAATCTCAGTTTAGTTTATTGGTATTTAGAGCACATTCGGGGCAGAGACAAAGCGTATCCAATAAAGTTGCCTATGGCCATCAGAGCCCTTGTGAAGCTAGATGACCATGGACTCAGGCCAGACAAGTTTGCCCCAGAAAAGCAGAACCACTAGCCAACCTATAAACTTGGAAGCATAAAAAATGTTTTTGACGCTTAGGCTGGATTACCAATTTGCCTGGATTGAGAGCAGCATAGGGGCTTGGTAAGGTGCGCTTCTGGATGTTTCTGGGTGTCAGAGAGGCTGGACTTCGAGGCTTATGTCTGCTCCCTGGCCTTTTCCTTTCTGGTTTTCTTTCCTTGTGCTCTGTGTCTCTGCATCATACACTGAGCGGCCACTCCGCTCTGCATGTGCTTCTACAGTGATGCTTTTGCCTTGAAACCACCTGATCGTGGGCTGAGACTGGAGAATGTGAGTCAAATTAAACTTCACCTTTTAATTGTAGATGTTGGGTATTTTGTCCCAGTAACGTGAAAGTTGACCAGAGAAAATAATGTGGTGTTAGAACCCAGAGCTTTTTCAGGTATGTGTCAGACAGCATTATGACATTGAAAGATAACTCACACTGCCACATGGTATGTGTAAGGCAGATACGAGATTAAATTACTTATGTGTCAGGGGTTAAAATTTGTATGAACATCCCATAGGTAAGTAGAATTCATAACTCATTTCCCAACATAGAAAGGTTTGACCCACTGAATGAATCAAATAGATTAAGATGAAGCCACTAAGGCAAGTGACATTTTTGGGCAGAGAAATTATTTTCAGGGCATCTGATCACTATGGAATCAAAATTAACCAAGTTTTTTTTTTCTAGCACCTTGCTAGAAAGCTTGATGTCATAGTGAAAGAAATTAAGGCCAAGGCAACTGATTTAGGCATTAAAAATTTCATTTTACCATTTATTGGCAGGTAAGTTGCAGCTGATATTTATCAAGAATTTCCTATGTGCAAAGATAGTTTTACTTAATTTAATGCCCCTAAAGTTTATAGAGAGGAAAAATTTTTCTTATATCATATAAGTAGTAGTTAGGAAACTTAGGAAAAAACCCAGGTCCCTGCCTCTAAACTGTCCTTTTATTAAAGTCTAAGTTTCATTTTCTTCATGTTTAAATATGATAATGCTTGCACTCAGGAGTTGGAGCAAAGATTAAGTAAGACAAAGCATGGAGACACTGAATCATTCGTGCTATTACAAGTTTAATTATGATTTTACCCTCAGAGCTCCAGATGTACCTGGCAGGCTGCACTCTTTCTCTGGAAACTTTGCAGGCTATGTAGTCCTCATGGAGTCTGGAAATCATTCTTTTTTATTACAAAGAGCCTTTGGTCATCTTTTTTATTTGCAGGGGGAAACCCCTTTCCATCCGGTTTTATAATCTGGCCGACAGATCAGGGACAGTTCTCCCTCTTGCCAATGCAACCCACGGAAAGTCTTGCTACTGAAACATAAATTCACTCTTAAAAAGGATGTAGTGAGCTCTTGATGGAGCAAATTGCCAGCACATAAAACAAATATTAAGGAAAAATGAATACATGATAAAAGAGGAAGTCTGTTATATTGAAAATGGACTTTATTCTGTGTATATCAAAACTATCTGCCTACAAGCTTCTTTAGTCATGGTTGTCTCTACTGCAAGTCTCCTGATCAGGAAAGTAATCTGGATCTTCTTTTGGGAGACTTTCAGTTTTATAAGACTGGTGGTCATGAGTATTCTGAGTTTTACCCAGCAGTGCATATGTTTATTAACAGAATACTATATTAGAATGGTTAGGACCTGAGAGGACACTGGGTGTTCACATGTGAGCAGCCCCTGAAGGGTAGACATTCACCTAGTACCTGCATCTGCCAATGGTGAAAACTTGCCATTTCCCAAAGAAGACTATTCTAGTGGTGAAAAAATTAATCTAATGAATCAAAACTTGTCTTTGTGCTACTTTTACTTACTAAAGTCTAGTTTTCTGATTTAAGAAATGCACTGGACCTGACTCTTCATTCTGTTTTACTCATACTTTATGATGGGCAATTTTGGGTCACTTAGGGCATTTTCCATTTGTCTACAAATTGCTTGTCTATCCTGTCCCCAAAGGTGTGGTAACCATCTATTATGGATTCCTTTGCATTGGTCAGAACCAATAAGACCAGAATTAGTCATCCGATTGCAGAAGGGCGATCAGAGAATCTTAGAAATTGGGATTCGGTTAAATATTCATTTTAGCATTAATCCCATGAACTTTTAAAATAATTGTCAGTATGTACATATTTGCTGCTCTTGAAAAATGAGATGATATGACAGCACTAGATAAGCATTTTCTTGTCCAAACATTAGCTATAGCTGAGATAGGGTGAATCCTCTGCTGGGTCCTGCACTCTTCAGTTTTCTTCAGAGCCTCAAACTAATAGCTACTTTATTTATCAGTGGCACTTGCTAAAGCCTTTTGAAAATCCAAATTAATATTACTTTCCTGTAATGAGTGCACTTTTGTACTTACAACCAAGACAGCCTAAAGCAAAGTGTATGAAGATCATTGATGACAAACCCTTGCTAGAAAGCTTGGCTTGGTGGTACCAACTTGGTAATTCCACTGCTCAGGAGGCTGAGGTGGTGGGGTCTTGAGTTTGAGGCCAGCCTGAATTACATAGCGATGCTGTCCCGCTCCAACCAACCAACCGAACAAACAAAAAAACCTTGGCTGGGTATTAAAATCATCAGAGAATACTCAAAAATAGATTTTTGGATCAGTTTCCATAGTTAGTAACTAGAATCCCTGAATACCTTTCTCACTTGTCAGCTCTGAATTCTCTTATGGCTGGAATACTATCGCCTTAAAAAGCAAAAACAAAACTAAAACCTTTCTAGTGAGAATGGCCATAATTTCAAAAACACATGTAACTGAAGATAGGAAAGATAGCGTGTTTGAGCCATTTCTTTCTGGGGTAAAAAGTTCCATGCAGGGGGGCCAGCTTTCTCCAAGCAGAGTATTTTGACTGCCATCTGGAAGCGTTTTAAAGTGCTTGCAGGGGAAAGCTGCCAAAGGCTGGGTGCTGTTCCTTGGCTGTAATTGTACACCCTTGGTCTGCAAGCTGAGTATTTGGAAGGAAGAGCTACTGACAGGTGAGATGATGTAGGTGGTACCATCTCCTGGGATTTACCTGAAGAAAAAGGATGAGGAGAACTCTTAGAACATGTTCAAGGATTAGCTGGTGTCATGAAGGCATAACTCAGCCTAACCACAAGTTAAGCTCAAGCTGAAAGTCACATTCTTGTTGAGCTATGTCTTCCTGCCTTATGGGTTGTAGTTTCAAAGACAGTAATTAAGCTCTTTTCACAAATCCAGCTTTAAGGACTCTCCTAATTCTACTAATTAAAAAGTGCCTACCGTGCCAGTTTCTGTAGTAAATCATTCCTGGTTCTATGTCTCGCTGGCTTCTACTTCTAGTCTGAGAAATGTCTTCTCATCCCATGAAACCTTCTGTTTCTTTAAATAGTAATTATTTTCTTGGCATCCACACTACTATTTCACACTCTACTTCACCAGGCTTTGAACTGTTTAGATTGCTGGCTCTATAATTTGTTCAGTATTTCACTTAATTTAAATTTTTCCCTCAGCCCTACCTGAGGTTTTAAAGTAATCCAAGTACAAACAATATCATCATAATAATATATACCACTTCTTAAACGCTTTCTACATGTCAAGCATTGCTTCCATTCATCCTTTTGGAATCTGATTTTGTCATAATTACAGAGAAAGGGGCCAGGGGCCAGGAAGGTTATTGTGTCTAAAACCTTTCAGTGGCTTCCCCTTTCTGTGAGGTTAATGTTTTGTACTCTTAGCACAGTCATTCAGACCTCCCTGTGATGGCTTCACCCTCTTCTTGTTCCTCAGTTACCATGGAAGCTCCCTAATAAGTGCATGAACTTTTTCTTCCCTCCTTTTTTAGATGTTTACATAGTTTTTTTCTTCCCCAAACTCCCAGTTCATCCTTTATCTTCAACAAGCTTGGCTAAATCATAATCACCACTTAGGTCTTAAAGCAAAATGATCTTCTTTAGAGAGGAAATCTTGGATCTCATAACAGTGGTTTTCAAGTGTGTTATTTAGGCACCTTGTTTGGTGTCACATAGGATGTGTATTAAAAGTAAGTGCTCAGGGTTTGTATTTGTTAGTATCCTCTGGAGGAACAGAATCATTAGAACATACACACATACACACTCATGCATATATATATATATATAAATCTAGTATAGTTACTTTATTATATAATTATTCTATGTTTCTTACAACATATATATATACACAGATATATATATTTATGCAAAGCTATTTATTAGATAGACTTACAAGATCACAAGTGGAACAGTTCACAATGGCTTTCTGCAGCATGGAGAATCTAGAGTAGTAGCTATTTACTTCAAGAAGTTGGAAACCTCAGAACAAAAGGGATCAGCAATGCTGCACCAGTCTAGGCCCGAAGTCCTGGAAGCTCCTTGAAGAGCTGCTGGTGTGGGTCATGTGGCAGGCTGAAGAAACCAAACTCTGATGTCCACAGATGAAAGCCATCACAAAAGATATACTCATTCAAGCGGAATAAAGCTTTTAAAAGCAGGCTAACTTCTGCTTCTGCTTCTTTCATTCTATCTGGACATGAAGCCTTTTGGAATAGAGTCACTGTCACCTACAGTCAAGGTAGACCTTCTTCCCCTCAGTTTGCTGGTGTACCTACCTGCCAGTCATCTCTGGAAATATCCCACAAACACACCCAAAATCGTGCTTTACTGATCTGCTAGGCAGTGCTGAATCCAGTCAAGCTGAAGATCCCTAGTGAGGGGCACAGAGCTTTTCTAGAAACCCATTGAATTAGAAAGCAAAGACTAAGCATCTACATTTTGCATGAACATCTCTGGTGAGACTTATGAGTTATAAAGTTGGGTACGCATGTCTATGGACTAAGTTAATTTCCTTGAGGGCCTAGTACCCTTGGTATCCTATCCCTCTCCTTTAAAAATTACAGTCACATTCAGCGTAAACCTATTTATCATTTATATTTCTCCTTAGATTAGAAACTCCATGATCAAGGAACATATGTCAGTATTAATTCATTTTTCTATCTGTAACGTGGCATACAATTTTGTCAGTAAAATAGAAATATTTCATTTATTTTTCTTGCAGTAAGTGTCACAAAGCACTTAGCTTTTTCCTTCAGGCACACAGTAAATCCTTAGAATCCAAGGCTCAGTGAGAGATGAAGTTAGAGTTTGTAATGAAGTGTCTCCCAAAAGACCATAGGTTAAGGAATTGATGCTCTCAATGTGCCAGTATTTGGCACTGGAACCTTAGAGAGGTGTTTGGGTTATGAAGAAGCCAACCTTATCAGTGACTGACTCGCTGATGAATTTACTGGCTGAGTGAACTGCTAGGAGGTAGGGATTAGTTGCAGAAATTGCATCACCAGGGCTGTGTGTTTGAAGCTCGTGTATCTCTTCTCAGGCTCTGTCTCCCACCTCTGGCTGCCATGAAGTGGGCAGCATTGCTCTGCCATGCCCTTTCTTCCTGACGTGCCTGCCTTGGAGCCAGCCAGCTGTGGACTAAAGTTTTGAAACTGAGGGACAAATTAAACTCTTCCTCCTTGGAGTTGTTCATGCCGGGGATTTAGCTAGAGAGATGGAAAGCTAATCCATGTCATCTGTTGTTTCAAAGAACTCGTAAGGAAAGAAGCAAGAAAAGGTATTATCTTAGTATAGTATTACAAGAACAATTGTTCCTACCTACCAATCATCTATCTATCTATCTATCTATTGCAAATATAACAAGGCAGATAAGGGCTTTGTGTGAACCAGAAAAAAGACGAAATCCAGCTTAGGGGGGACACCTCAGAGGCGTTCCCCGAGGAGGTGACATACAACTTTAGTCTTTAAAGTGTAGGGAACCAAAGAAGAGGTATAGAGAGTGTATATTAAGTAGAGAAATGTGAGAGTGCATCTGGGAACCTGAGAGTAGTTTGGAGTCATTTTGGGCAGGGTGTCAGAGAACACATGTCAGAGAACACATGCACCAAGTCATGCATCTTGGCATTTTGAGTGTTATTATGGAAGCCATGAGGACATAATGAAGAGATGTGTATTTACTTCGAATACAATCCATAATGTTTGCACCAGAGTTTAGCCTTCCATTTTTACATCTCTATTTTTATGAAATGAAATTTCAATTCTGATTAAATTGAGCTAGCAAGTTATATATTTATTTGTGTCTGTGTGCATTTATTCACTCCACACATTTCCTGAGCACATTCTATAAAGTAGATCCATTCTCATGTTACATTTAACTCTCAAATATTCCTGTTAAGAAGGTGACGATTTTTAAATCATTATATTGGGGCTCAATGATGGTTGATTACTTACCTGAGACAACAGAAATATGTAGAAACAGAACAAGCATTATAATCCCTACCTCCTGCAGTTTGTACTGATTTTTGTTGTTACTTCAGGAATATTTACAGTTTACTTATTCAGGCATTTAGTGTTTATTCATTCCTAGTATCTAGCAGGCAATATTTTAAGGCACAACCAAACTTTGGACAACAGAAAATAAAATTTATCTTTGGCATTTATATCCTATTGGGTATGTGGAACCTTTTAGTAAACATCTAATTCCTGTTGACCCAGCTATCCACATACAAGCATAGAAATAAAGAAGTTTCGGTGGTAACAAGAGGTAGCAGGAAGCTGATTCTTTCCTCTGCACATCTAGCATGTTTCTCCAACGTCAATAGTGAAAGGTAAATGACAACCTCAGCAGGGAGACATTAAAAAGAGGCTGGAGGTTTCATTTTATAACAGGAAAAAAATGGAGAAGAGGAGGTTACATACTGATAATGAAATCTATTAGCTACTAGATGTTGATTGCTAAAGCAAAGTGAGTTGGCATTTGGAATTAAAATGTTTAAACGACATAAAAATGAAAGGGCCCTGAAATGTAAATCATCTTACTGAGGCATTGCTAGGAGATCATTGATTACTCTAGGAAAAGTTAAGCTTAATTATCTGTAAGAAGATCCAATGATTAGGTTTTGAGTTGTCTATAAAAGATATTTAATTTTATTATTGTATCTGGTGCATGCCTGGAGAGAGTCTCTCTTATCTCAGTGTACTCATCTGTACAATGGGGCAAGGCCCACTTAATAGTCTAGCCTATTTAATTTGTCCTAAGAACTAATTGAGATCACACATGGGAAATGTTTTGAGTATTTCTCTAGGGCTTTTGAAAAGAAATGAATAATAGAAAGCAAAAATAATAGTTGTTTCATTGAGAATAAATAAGGAAAATTAAAAGCTTCAGAAAAGACTGAAAGCATGTTGAGTTTATAACCTTGGCAGCATAAATTTTTGGACCTCCTTTCCAGATTGTTTCAATGAAAATGACTCAGTAGAAAATGACTAGAAGACTCCTTGAGTCTTCTTTTCTAAAATATAAATTCAGGGTAGTCAGAAACTAATTAGTCCAACTTGAATCTGAATCCATGGTGGACTCCTTCACTATGGTTAGAGTCATTAAGTGGATGCGTTCAGCTGGGCTGCCAGCTAACAGCTTTTAATAGAGGTCGTGTAGAAACAGACATAGCCCAAAGAGTGACCACCATAATAGAAAACAGGAAACAGACTAGGATGCAGCCTTCAGAGACAGAGAGCTCAAAGAGTAAGATCACTTCTTTCATCCATAATATCGGTTTTGAAAGATCATTTGAAATTTTGGATTTATTAGCAGACATTTTTAACATGCATCTCACATAATTATGATAAAAATATAGGACCATCAGTAACCAAACTTCTCTTTATGAGTTTGTATTGACAGTATCTGCTAGGGGTGAGGTAGTAAAAGGCAGAACAGAAGTTGCCTGCCCAGCATAACATATTATCTCAAACATGCTGATAGAAATAATTAAGAGAGAAAAACTAATGAATTATTGCAGAATAAAAATCATGATAGTTTGAAAATATGGATTTTGGTTATCCTTTGAGACTGTGGTTTCTGGAAGTCCTTAAAAATAAACTAGATCCTATCCAATAGTCCTGCTATTAAGAAAGAACATGCACTCATGTGGTATTTGTAGTAGTGGTGGGAGCAGATTCTGGAAAATTTATGTTCAAATCTGCCTGTTCAATGTGTTAAAAGTGTGATGATCTTTGTCAATTGTCTTTCCACTGTGAAGCTCACATTTTCATCTGTGAAATGACATTTAAAACACTATATAGTGGGATTGTGAGAATTATATGAAATGATGTAATGGGAGTTATTTGTTTAGTTTCTGTGCTACTACTTATAAATTGCTTATGCTATATAGTTTCATTGCGAGTACTGAGAACTCTGTAAGAAATGACTACTCCTCAGATACCTTCCAGGTATAGCTGGCTTTTGGCTTTTAAGTCTGTTGAAAAAGTGCATCCTTTCAATTTATTGGGGATAGGAAATTGCTGCCAATGTGGCCTACCCCCTGGTTCTTTGCCAGTGGTCTATATTATTATTTATGACTGTCAGGGAATTTTAGTCTTAGCATACCAGGAAGAACAACTGACTGGAACACTTTTGTCCCCTTGGCTAGAGTAGTACAATCAATTATAACAATAGCATCAAGCACAACCTAGAAGATGACAAACTGTAGCTATTAATTTTCCACATTTTTCTCATATGAATGAGATTTGTAAATATGTAACAAAATCTAAAACAAATCAGAAAGCTGTATAGAGTAAATATGCCCTCAACAGAGTTATTCTACCCTGAGGGGGAAAATTTTAAAGGAGTAAGAAGAAAAAGTAGAGATATAGAAGATGAGAAAAAGCTTAGAAGCAAAGCTGAAGGACAAAGGAAGATTAAGCAAGCTTTGGCAAACTGGTGAAAATGACAGCAGAGAAGGAAAGAAGGAACAAACAGAAAAAAGGACAGAACAAAGCAAAAACAAAAATCTAGAAACATTGTTCATGCTCATATAAAAACAGTAACAAACAAGAAAGAAAAGCTAAGGAAGGGGGGATAAAAATGTCCACTTCAGAGTGTGTTTCTGCTATCACCAGTACATTTGAAATTATACTTCAAAGTGACTGTGATAAAAACAGCATGCTATTGGGAAAGAAACAGACCTGGTGATCAATGGAACAGATTAGAAAATGCAGAAACAACTCAAAGCACGGTCAGCTATCATATCTTTCACAAAGAAGTCAAACACCTTCACTGAAAGACAGCTTCTTTCATAAATGGCTCTGGGAGACTGACACGTGACAGAGATGAAAAGAAGACCCACACCTTTCTCTATACATTGAACTAAAACTGAAACAGCAACACTGAATCTGGTGGAAGATCCAATAGGTAGAACTCTTGAAAACATAGGTGTGGGCAAAGGCTTTATGAACAAAACCCCCAACACACAGGAAATGTTACAAAGAATCCACAACTGGGCTCTTATCTTACCAGAAAGTGATTACACAGCCAAAAAAAACCCCAATAGGGTGAAGAGTCAACCCAGAGTTTGGGAATAGTATCTAGAATATATAAACAACTCAAAATAAATCAGACACTGCAAATTTAAAGACCAAATCCGAAAATGGGTACCTGAAATGTAAGACACTTCTCAGATGATGAAGTACAAATGGCAAATAAACACATGAAAAAATGTTCAACGTTACTGGTTATTGGAGAGATGAAATTAAAACAATGCTGAGATTCCATCTCACTGCAGAAAAAATGACAATTATCAAGACATTAACTAATGACAAAATGCTGGTGGGACTGTGGGGGAAAAAAAGAATGCTTCTTTACTCTTGGCTGAAGGGCAGACTGGTGCAACCACTGTGGAAATCAGTGTGCAGATTCCTCAAAAAACTAAAACTAGAGGTTTTATTCTACCCAGCTATCTGCTTCTTGATATCTTCCCCAAAGAATTAAAAGCATTATGTCACAGCCATATATGCACACCTATGTTTATAGCAGCACAATTTATAATAGCTAAATCTTGGGAGCAGCCCAGATGCCCATCAACCAATGAAATGACAAAAAATGTGGCATTTTATATACTGGAATAATATTCTATAATACTCAAGGATGAACTTGAGACATTCTTAGGTCTCACCTTGGATGCACCTTGAAACCATATTCTTAAGTGAAATAAATCAGACACACATACGTAAATATCACATGGTTTCTCTGATGTGAGTAACTGAAAGGGTAAATAAGGACTAAAATGTATAATGGATATCATGAAATAAGAAGAAAATGTTCCAATTGGAAGGGGACCAAGGAATGAGGGAGTTGGGAAAGGAAACAAGGGAAAAGAAAAAAGCAGAAAATAGAAGGAAAAATATGGAGTCGAGACTTTTGTAAATTGCTGGGAGCTGCTGGAGCTGGAAATTGGTCGTATGTGTGAGGGCAGGACAGAGCTAAAGTGCCTTAAGCAGTCAAACTACCTCTGCCTCAAGAAAAAAATACTACCTGGACAATTAGAGCAGTTAGTCATTAGGCAACATTACCTTTCCTGATACTAACTTTGCAGGAGTAAAAATACCCCCCCCCCGTTGAAGTCAGGTCCTCTTGTCCATCAGGTAAAAGGTCACATCCAACTGACCCAGCTCTTGTCTCTTCTCTTTATTTCCCTCATACCTACTGCCGTTCCTCTCTGGGGTACAACGAGAGACCAACGAGGTCCACTACAGTAAATAAGCAGGGAAGAGAGGTGGAAGAGCAGGGGATTGTGGGAAAAAGTGTCAAGATATATTATCTACAGTTACAGATTCCCTGAGATGAGTATGACCATTATATATATCTGAAATGTAGCAATTAAATTAATCTTTAAAAATGTGATTAGTGTAATGCCCAACACATAAAAAAGATTTAGTAAAGAGCTGCTGTTATTATTTCTATAATTTGATAGGTACAGAATGATGAATCCTGTAATAAAAGTCAAAATGTTTCTAGTTGCCCTTTGACAATATTAATGATGAAAATTAATAAGGGTGCTTTTTCACTTTAAAAACAAAGATGAGTATAATTTAAGTTTATTGGTACAATTTAGATATGGAGAATGTATATGATATATCATGATTCCTCTTTTCCCCCCTCCCCCTCTCCTTCCTTTAACTCCTCTTTCCTCTTTATGTACAAAGCTTTGTTTCCATTTTATCCTTCGTTTCTCATTTTTCTTTTCTCTTCCTTCTTTTCCCTCTTGCCTTTCCCTATTTCTGCTTTCCTTCTGAATAGCATCTTTCTATTTTGTAATATATATTTTGCCTTTGAGTCCTTATTTACATTTCAGTTTCTCACACCAAAGAGACAATGTGGTATTTGCACATGTCTGATTTATTCCACTTAAGATTATGACTCAAGGTGCATCCATTTACCTATTAAAATGTCTCAAGTTTATCTTTTATGGCAAACCACATCTTTTTGTCCATTATTCAGTTGATGGGCATTTGGGTAGTTTCCAAGATTTAGCTCTTGTAAACTATGCAGCTATCAACATGAGCATGCATATATCACTGTGGTATGCTTTCAGTTCTTTTGGAAGATATCAAAACGGGGAATAGCTAAGCCAAATGGGACCTGTAATCCTAGATTTTGAGGGATCACCATACTGATTTGCACAGTGGTTATGCCACTGTAACACTCTCACCAACAGTGGAGAAGGGTTGTTTTCCCTCATCCCTGCCTGCATTTCTGCTGTGGGATTTCTAGCCATTCTTTCTGGAGTAAGATCATATCATAGCATTGTTTTAATTTGCATCTCTCAAATGACTAGTAAAGCTGAACATTTTTTGATACATTTATTTTCCATTAGTACTTCTTCATCTGAGAAGTGTGTATTCATCTCAGATGACCATATTTGGATTAGACCTTTATATTTGGGGCATCTGAGGTTTTTTCAGTTCTTTATATGTTCTAGGTATTAGTACTTCTTCTGAGAAAAAACTAGCTAAAATATATATAGATTAAAGTTCTTATGAACGTGTTTTTATCACCCAGTCTCACCAATTTGTTTAATACATGAAGAATCTGAGGAATGGATAATTAATGGGCTTATTCAAAAGCCCATAAGTCATGCATGGTAAAGCCCGGCCAAAGATGCAGAACTTCAGATCTCTTGCTGAGTCCCCCATTCAGGAAAGGATGTGTTTTCTTAGCTGCTGAGAGCAAGGTCAGCAGAGATTCTGTAGCGCTCACCTTCTTTAGAGTTCACCTTATCTCCAGAGAGCTCCCTTTCGCCAATGTCTTTCCCTGGTTTGTTACATCTAATGACCGGAAGCCACAGACTGTGGGCAGATAGAGGCCAGGCATTTTCTGATAAGCACGCATTTCCAGATCTGCCTACTGAGAGGGTGCTTCCTGTTGCTGGATCGTAGCTCTTTTCCCATCCTATCTCCTCCCTCCTCCCCAAGGTATTGATCCATGATAAATATCCTGCATACTTTTTCTAATCATCCAACTCTACAGGACTCAGTCTGTGACTAGGATCTAAATCCTGATACTGTTGCTGTTTTACAAACAAAGCAAAAAGGCAAATTTCCATTCTATGTACAAGTTGTGGAATTTTGCAGCGCCACCGTGTCATAGGAGAGCCTGTATCAGTAACGGATGATAATCAGGGAACCTAAGTATTTTAATTGCATGAATTACAGTTGCTGAAGAACAGACATTGCAGTGAGGGCAGCAGTGGAATTGAAGTCATCTCCTCTGTCAACTAGCAATCAACCGATGCTCCTCTTCTGCTCACTTCCCAGCTACAATTTTTTTTTATTGCAGCTGATTGTCATGAGTTAGAACTTTTCTCACTTAGAGAATCCAGAAGTTGCTTGACATTTCCTTTTGCATGTCCTCTTGATTTCCATCCTCTTGCCTCAGCTTCAGAATAGCTGTAGAATTTCCATATTAAATGTAGCTAGGGCTGATTTTCTGGCTGAAAATGAGGAGCAGTGAGTTCTAACTCATCGCATATTTTTTGGAGGAAAGTAAGTGCAAATGGTAGTGAAGATAAAAGCCTCCCCTTATACCTCAATAATAGGTGCCAATTTACTAGCTATTTCTTCTTTGTGAAGTTCTGACATCTGTTAAGAATAAAACTAATACGTGATCACCGGTGAATACATACAAGAAATGCAGGTTAGAATTCACAGAAGGAAACTCTACTACTAACCATACCCCGTAAGGTATGAGCTCGGATATGTGTGGTACCATGCCACTCTAGCATTCAGCTTTCAGGGAAATGGTCAGAAAGTAGCATTTGCGTTTGAGAGAGATGTGGAGGAGGGGTGTTAGGTGCAGTGGGCAAAAGTCATTCGATAGCTGAATCTCTGTTTTAAGAATGATAATAATCTAATTCAGAAACTCTGCTGCTACACTGTTTTGACTTCTATGGGCCCAGACATGGCCCAATGGGCACAGCCAGGTGTAGGGAATCTGGAGTGGGATCATTTGTAAACTGGAATTGCACCACTTTCATCAAAGTTTAATACATTAATAACCAAAAGGAGAAAACAAATACTAGGTAGGCAAATAACAATATCAGATACAAAATATATCCATAAAAATTATATTATCCAACTATGTGTTTTAAACATCATGCCAATTTTATTTCTCTGAAGTATCTTTTGAAACCAGTTTACTTATCCAACATCAAGTTTTAAAAATTTATCTACATTTTAAAAACTGGAAATATAGCTCATTTATTTTCACTGTTGATGTTCTTCCATAAATGAATAAATCTTCCTGTAAATAGTCATTTCTGCACTCTTTTCTCAATTACAAATAGCCCTATAATTATGTTTTCTGTACATACTTTTGAAAATGTGTGAACGTTTCTTGAGGGCAGACTTCTAGAAGTGAACTGCTACATCGCAGATCATCTTAATTTTTATTGGCTATTTCCAAATTCTTTTCCAAATTGCATTCTTAGTTGAAATGTACGGGTTCTTTCTTTCTATCACTTTTGTCAACAGACATTAATTTTTCCCACTATACTGAGTGAAGGTAGTACCGTATTTTTAAGACATTTTCTGTTTTATTAATCAGTTGAAAAACTTTCTCATATTTTACCAATTTCAGCTTTCATTTTGACTAGTTTATCAATTCATATCTTTTGTCTATTTCTCTTTTATTCTGTATTGATTTTAAGAACTTGTAGCAAATTTTAGAGTATTTGTGATTACTAACATTATACATAGAATATCCTCTTCTGCTTGAATTGTGTGGGCTTTGTGAGATGTCTTTCGTACTGTATTTGATTTCTAAAGTAGTCTATTGTATCAACTTTTTTTCTTATGAATTATAAATGTCATGTTTTTAAAGTGTTTTTTTTTCACTCAGGTCTAGGTAGTCTCCTAGAAGTTTAAATAAGTTGCATTTCAAACGTAGGTTCTTAGTTGTGTGGAGTATAGTTTTGTCTACAGAATAGTTGGAGAATATGATACCATTTTTGTGTATATAAATACTCATTTGTTCTGTCTACTTCGGGGGTTTCCTACTTGGTTCCTCTGCTGTATTTGTTCCAGCTGTGCACTGACTTCCTTATCAGAGTCCCAACAGAACTTCGGAGAGCTGGGAAGGCACACTGATCTGCTTAGGACTGTTTTAATTATAATTCATAATTTGCTTTTGGGATAAGAATATTAGAAACCCTCCATCTCTGGTGTAGGCATTTTGATTTTAATTCCTTTGGAGAATTTATTTGTTAAGAATCAATACATTTTCAGGATATTGTTGCTTTAGTCTAACATATTGAGCATATCTTTCTACTTACATAAGTCTCATTTTATGCTTTTTAATAAATATATGTGTATGCTTGTGTGTGTGTGTGTGTGTGTGTGTGTGTGTGTGTGTGTGTGTGTATTTCATAGATGTAGATACAAATATACAGAATTGGCTGTCTGTGTCCATAGGGGCCATATCCATGGATTAAACCAATTATAGATCAAACAATCTGAAGAAAAGTAAATGTGTATAGACACTTTTCTTTACTCCTTAAGCAATACAGTAAAAAAAACTATTTATATAGAATTTACGTTACTTTAAATATTCTAAGTATCAACAAGAGTTATTGTGAAGTCCACAAAAGCATGGATATAGGTTATATGCAAATACTACTCCATTTTCAGTAAAGGACTGAACTTTCACAGATTGTCATTTTTGGGCCATTCTCAAAGCAATCCCTGGCAGATGCCAAGGGATAGGTGTATGCAATATTTTCAAAGGTTATCTATATCTTTTACTATATGCTAGGAATTTTATACTTCCCATTGATACTGTGAATGGAATTTTTTGTTTTGTTTTGTTTTTTGTGGTACTGGGGATCGAACTCAGGACCCTGCGCTTGCTAGGCAAGCGCTTATTCCACTGAGCTATATCCCCAGCCCCTGTGAATGGAATTTTAAGGTGATATATTTTACATATGGATTGATGGAAATATTGATTTTGTGCATTGAACTTACATTTACTGACTACTACTTTTCTTAGTAGTTTAGTAATTTGTGTATTTAGATTTTCTGTGTAGAGGATTGTGGCCCAAGTTAAATGATGGTTTTGCTTCTTTCCAGATATGTATTTTCTTTCTTTTTTCTTGTTGTGCTATATAGGTCAACACAGAATAATAGTAACCAGAAGCACTGAAAATGGACATTGTTTTATTGTGCCTGATATAGAAGTGAAGATATCTAAATATGTCCTCAATTGCTTTGAAGAGTGCATCAGTTCTTCTTTTGGACTAAATCACAGAGTAAAGGCAGGGTCATAATAAACACCAAACTTCCTAGAATGCACCCAGTCACTACTTAGAACATCAGGAATAAATGTGTCTTTCCCAGTCCAGGATTCCCAACTTCAGGATTAATTTTTGAGTAGCAATGTTGAAAAGACCACATAAATTAGATGGACGGTGTTATGGTTGATACATTGTGTCAACTTGGGGAATCTAGAGGTTTAGCTGAGTGACTCAGGAGGAAGCTGGGGTGCTTCCTTTGTAAACATCCTGAGCCTGTGGAAGAGGAGGGCATGGAGATTGTGTGAGAGGTTTATGACCCCTGAGTGGGGTAGGTTGTTTATAATATAGGGAAGAAAAGGAGGCTGCTTGCAGCCATTCTTTCCTTTTGCTCTTCTGGTTTTGCTGTACTCTGCTGCCATGAACGTTTGCCCTCTGCCATGTGCCACTCTGCCTCAGGATCAGCCAAGTATGGACTAAAACCTCCACAAATTGTAAGCTAAGTAAACCTTTCCTTCCTTCAACTTGGGCGTTGGGTATTTTGTCTCAGCAATGAGAAAAAAATAACCAAGACAGAATTTGGTACCAGAAGTGGGGTCATTGCTCTGACTATACCTGACCATGTGGTTCAAGAGCCTTTGCAAATGCCTGTGGGAAGAGTTTGGAAAGGTTTGGAGATGTCGCCTAAAAGAGTAGAGCTGGAACGCCTTTGGCTATTCCGTATGGGAGATTCTGGTGAGAGTTCAGAAGACCAGAAGGCCAATAAAAATCCTGCTGGTAAAGACCAGGTTTGAGAGGTTTCTGTTGGGAAGGACTGCATTGGCTGTTGGACTCTAGATAATGTATGTTATGACTTGGCAGAAAGTTTGCCTGTATTTTGCTCGTGTCCAGAGACTTTGCCTAAGACTGAGATTAAGGGTGGCAGAAAACTGATTAATGTGGCAAAAGAAATTTCAAGGCAGTCGAGTGTTGGGGCAGTGGCATGGCTTTTGTTGGGGGCTTTTAGCCAGATTTATTTTGAGAATCAAGAGCAAAGAGCCCAGCAGGATGATTTAAAATGTTGTGAGTTTGGCCAAAAACAAAATTCCAGTAAAACTGTGGATTACAAAGATAAGGCTGAGGAGCTCTCTATTGCTGAGAAGAAAGCCAAGGAGTGCCATGTTCCAAAATGGCGGCGGCCGCCGCACCAGGTTCCAGGATGGAGGTGGCATAAAAAATTTGCTCCTCAAAATTGGATTCAGTATGCCCAGTGATCCAGGCACTCAACCCCTATGGCCAAGAGAGAGAAAAGTTTGGCTATTGCTCCAGGTGGCAGCAGGCCTTGGCATCATCCATGTGGCCTTGGCTTTAGGTGCAAAAAAAAATACAAGCGTTCTGAGGTTTAAGAGGCTTCCGCCCAGATTTCAAAAGGCCTGGGAGGCCAAGCAGTGTGCCCCTGAGAGGGCAATATGTAAAGCTGTGAGTGTAAAGCAAAAGGTGCCCTGGAGACCTCAAAAGTTTAAAAAAGACAAAAATGTGGATCATCAGAGAAAAGCTACAAGGAGGAAGCAAAGTGGGCCTAAGAGAAAAGCCATGGAGGCTGTAACTGCCAAAAGTGCCATAGGGGTGGACTCATGCAAGACCTTTAAATCTCCCAATATACACCATGTTGCTTCAGACGCTAAATGTAAAATTACAGGACACAATGTTAGTTAGCCCTGCTGGATTTTGGACTTGCTTTGGTCCCAATGCTCTATATTACCCTGTTGGTACCTTTTGAAATGGTAATGTTTATTTTGTGCCTTTAAATATTTGAAGTGTTTAATTTTCATTTATATGGGGGGCAAAATATTATGGTTCTAATATAAGCATGTCTTTATATCTAAAAACTGGTTTAAGAAAATGTGTCTGATTGCCAAGTTGACAAGGGGTATGGTTGATACATTGTGTCAACTTGGGGAATCTAGAGGTTTAGCTGAGTGACTCAGGAGGAAGCTGGGGTGCTTCCTTTGTAAACATCCTGAGCCTGTGGAAGAGGAGGGCATGGAAATTGTGTGAGAGGTTCATGACCCCTGGGTGGGGTAGGTTGTTTACAATGTAGGGGAGGAAAGGAAGCTGCTTGCGGTCATTCTTCCCTTTTGCTCTTCCGGTTTTGCTGCGCTCTGCTGCCATGAACGTTTGCCTTCTGCCATGTGCCGCTCTGCCTCAGGATCAGCCAAGTATGGACTAAAACCTCCACAGATTGTAAGCTAAGTAAACCTTTCCTTCCTTCAACTTGGGCGTTGGGTATTTTGTCTCAGCAATGAGAAAAAAATAACCAAGACAGATGGGCACATGATTTATTAATACATCTATATCCCAGCTCCACAAAAATTGGTGGAGGGATTGGGGATGTAGTTCCATGATAGAGTACCTGCTTAGTGTACATGGGGACCTTGGTTCAATTCCCAGTGCATAAACATACTTCGGCAACTCTAAATTTTTCCTACACTCAGTCACACAGTTGCAATTCATGTTGTCACTCATTGCTTACAGCATGATGGTGTTGTAGTTATCACAGCCTGGTCATCACTTCATCCCTTGAGGATCAGGGTAAGGTTAGCTCTGCAAAGATGAGAAAGCCAAGAAGCATAGTTTCCATGATGAAAACCCAGAGAGAGAGATGTTCCTGTAAGAGGGTAAATAAGTGGACAGAGTGCTGTCTATTTTGGGTGACATGGGTTTCAAGCCTTCTAGTGTCTTAGTGGTGTACACTTGTGTTAAGGCTACCGTTTATGTTCATCAAGAAACTATATAGAATGTCTGATCTCTCCTTTTCACCTGTCCTATTTCAAATTTGACATGACCAGAAATATCTCTTTTGTCTTATATATTCTAGAATTGTAATAGTACAAACAGAACCCCTCCCTTTACTAGATTTTCCTTGACTTTCATGCACATTACTTTTTAAGACAAAAGACAGCAAATATTTGATTCTTATCCCACACTCCAATCTCACTCTATAAAACCTAGTAACAATGATATAAAATGTTTGAATTCTACTTTGTTCCTAATCTAAATTGATGCCTAAGAATAACAGAAGGATTCAATTCAAGATCAACATTAATCATTTGAAAAAAACAACATGTTCTGATAAAGTTTCTTCTTTGTTTATGTCACTGATTATATTGTATCTTTATTAATTCCAGGGGATTAGATAGTAGACCTTTGACTAATTGGAAGTCAACTACCCAGAACTTTCAATTACCAACTTCTTATAATGATAAAAAGAGGGAAATAACAAGAAAACAATCAATATAAGAAATTGATTAAAAATATTTGTAGATGAAAGAGAAGCAGAGCAAGTTCTCTATTTCATATGTCCAGAAGTAAAGCTGATGTATAGTGTCTCTATCCAAAGTGATGCAAGAATAATTAGTTTATTATTATTATTTTCAGAGGAAGCAGCAGCTGACTGCATCCTTTCATGAAAGCTCAGAAATAAGCCCTTTTTTTTTTTTTAAGTTTGCAGCATATCTTGTAAAAGAAAACAACAATATTAAAACCGTAGTGATTTCTACCTTTGCCATGGAATTCAGTGTAGGACCAATTCCCTCCTGCATACAAGTTTAGAGCGGTTTTACTGTGTCCTGAAAATCGTCCTTGCAATGAAATGAATGAAGGAGAGCAAGAGCGGGGCTGCCTCTTTGTTTTCTCTGACGTTCCAGTGTGTGAATCGGAAATCCCAGCGATCACTTCATTCTCACAAGAACTTTATAGCCTGGAGAGCTTGGAACCATTGTTATTTTGGAAAAAGATTTAAGTGTGATTTATTCGTAAAGCTTCTTTTCAGCCTCGGTACAAATGTGTTTAGCTCCTTTCACATTTCAGACTTCGGCCAGAGTCCTGTTTTGATTGCTGCTCACTTAAGTCTTAATCCTTTAGATTTGATTGGTGCCTTTGAATGCAGCAAGGACTTTTACCTCATTAGGAAAAAAATTGAAACTAAAGCAATACATTTGGTGAGTTTGTATAAAATCCCTACTAGTGAATTTAAATAGTTGAAGGGTTTTTTTTTTTTTTTTTGGTTCTTTATATGGGACACTTATGAAAGATGAGAGATTTTGAGCCCATCTTTAAGTAATATTCATTAATCAAATTATATCAAACGAATTAATATGGCCCCAAAGCTATAACTCTATCTTGTTTGGTAAATCTGTAGTTTGAATTTAACTAAAATAATGATCTAATGGGTAACTTTATACATCTGAAAAGTTTTCTTACCTCCAATGTATAATATTTCTCTTTATTAATTCTGACACTTTTGATTACCATTAGATTAACTTATATTAACAAGCTCAAAAGTCTTCAGGTTCCGTAAATGCTCTCTTCCCTTCAAGGTAGAATCTTGTTTATTTCTCTGAATCTTAACTGTATAAAACAATCTAGTTTCACTCACTTGCTTTATCTCTAGCCTGTTTTCCCAGGTCACCACTGGTTACTATCTACAATGACTTTGGATAGGGGGATTGTCTACAGAAGTGCAAAATTGCACAGACATTTCAGGCACTGGCGGATATTTAAGACATCTTAACTGAGCAACAGAGAGACAAAATGCAGGTACAAACTTCCAGCTGGTTGTCAATGATGACATTCAAAACAGCATGGAAAGAAAAGGTAGATTTGGGTTTAGCATTTGTAGGCTCAAAATGTATTTCAAGTCAAGTGACTTTTTTGGACAGCACAGGCATCTTTAGTGCAAAAACATTATTCTTATTCCCATGTGCTTGTGGAAAAGTTCATCTGAATGACGTTTTATGATAAATAATTCTGCTTTGGGACATCATCACTGATACCTCCGAGCAAAGAGCAATGAGAGGGTGATGTCATGAGAATCACAAGCACCTTCTTCATGTCCTGTTAAAGAAACTTGACATGACATCTGCTGGAGTTCTGGATAATTTTCTTAGGCAAGAAGTCTGCACATAGGTAGGAGGGAGACCATAAAAGTCACCTGTCAGAAATAAACAAAGCTGAGGACTCTCATTGCTTCCTGTCAGCAAAATGACAGATTCATGCATCTTCTTTTATTTCCAAGTATATTTCCTATTATATTTCAGACAGCAGGGGTGACCCTGATATTGTTATTCTGTGTCCTTATTATTATCCTGACTCTCTCTGTCCCTCTTTCTCTTTCTCTCTCTCTCTCACTCACTGTCTCTCTCCTAAAACTGTGCCACAATTTAGATAGTTAGGAGTAAAGATACAAAGATATGCTACAATGTAGATACTTAAAATGTTGAGACTATTAAAAATTTTCATTCTTGCTGAATCTCCCTCTAACCATATTTGGTGAGGTACTCACTGCATACCAAATCTCTAGGCCTCTAGCAGACACTCCTACCATCTTGAGATTGTGGGGAGATTCATCATAGGGTTTTGATAAGAATAAGACGAATTGAGTTCAGTGTACCCTCTACAAAATTTTCCATGTAATTTCTGTGATATTGAAAGTATCAGTATCTTTCACAGCTGATTAATTTGAGGACTAGGACAAACCTACCCACAAAATTAGTGTATGTGTTCCTGCATTTATGGCTTCCCAGATTTATTTTTGTCTCAGAAGAGAAAAACCACTATAACTGACCTTTACAAATCACAGTATTGTTCACCAAAGAGCACTGACGTAGTACCCAGGTGACCCTAAGTTGCAATCAGCAGTTCCATAGGACAAGAAGCAACTATGTCATTTTCAGATTCCTGAGGATGGAAGTAGGGAATATGAAGAAAAACTGACTACTGTAAGAGGAAATAAGAGAGGAAAGTATATTTTCTAGTATTTTTTTAGACAGAGCAAGGATGTAACAGATACTATTGAATTACATTCGTTTTTAACAAGCTACCCCAGCCCATTCAGGGTATTCTCTCTTGATTTATTCTTCAGTCTCCAAGTTCTTGTTATTCATTGATTTCTCCCTACTGAAGATAATTAGTATAAAGATGTTTCTGGCAATTCTTTTAAATTGTTGAAGCCTTGGCTAAAATGACTCAGTGTAGCTTAAGCCTTAAAACCAAATTACCTGGTTTTATTTTTCTTTTATGAGGAACCTTGGAAGATCCAAGTTAAGATTAGTGATATGCAAATCCAGTGATCAAAATACTTTCAGAAAAATTGGGGGATAGGAAGGATACAAAAATAACTCCATCCCAGGTTAGCATTTTAAATATATTGTAAAATAGAGAAGGGAGTTTGTATGGAAATTTGGAAAATAACTTTTTTTCTGTTAGGAGTATCATAGAAACCTTCATGAATGAGGTGCTATGTTATGTGGATCTTTATGTTAGAGTGGTATCTGTACAGTTGAGATAACAGTGTCTCTACAGATATTATCAGTAGATAGAATGGTCAGAGATTGTTATATAAACAGAAAAAACACAAGGTATGCTTTGAAGAGTAGTAGGATCTTAATATAATTCAGTAAGTGATCTATAATTATTCTAAATATACTAGATTTCATCCCTTGCTGAAAATATCAGTCTGGATATTGACATGCAGTAGACACTCAAGATCTACTTTTGCCATGTATTAGCTACAATGAAGCAAAGAGATTTTGATGAGTTCTGTTTTTTCCAGAAAGACATTGAAATAGTTATTAAAATTTTGTCTTCAATATATTTCATTAAAATATTTTGGAAAATCTCAGCAGCAATTAAATGGGAGTGAGTGACATAAGAATAAATTAGAAAGGAGGTGTTTGATAATTTTGAAAGAAGAATAATTATGACATGACCCCTGACTGGATCCACAGGAATTGCTGAAAGAAATATCAGAAATTGTTGCTGCTTAGAAGTATGACGGGTGAATATATGGTGCAGTATTCATAGAAATAGAAGAAACAGTAGAAGAAAATCACATGAGCTTTGTCAAACTTGTTTTTTGTAGTAGAGTTAAAGTCTCCATCTTTATATCCTTGCAGTGCGAAATCCAGGCTGTGTTCTCCATATGTATTTCACTATGTGACTTATAACATCAAATATTCTTCTTTGATAGGATTGTACAATTAAATTTATGGTAAAGGTAGTAATTTTATTATTTTGCTTTTAATTACAATTAGATGTCATAGTGCATAGTAACATACACACTGGAACTCTTAAAGCATTCCTAGCAGATAAGCATACCGACAAAAAATAAAAATTCTTCATGTCACCAATCAGAACAGAGAGTTGCTGATATTTGAAGACAAGTTTATCATAGTTTTTTTTGTTTTACTTATGCTTTAAGATTTATTTATCTACCAAAATAGACTGAACACTGCCATATTCAAGTTATTCCTCTAAAGTGTTTCTGTGAGTTTGGATTAATTAGTGGTCATTATCTGACATTTTTTCCACACAAGAGAATCATTAAATATTATTGACAATCACTCTAATTTTATTATAAATTAATTGTTCTTTAAATGAAATTTATTTAAAATATCTTGAATGTAACAACTGGAAATGAAGGAAAAAGCTTTTTCTAGTAATACTAAAATAATATTTAACTGGGTTTAGGAAGTCTTATTGCAAGAGAAAAGAAATAATTTGCATGATCTACAATTTAAGTACAATGCTTTTTCTTTTTATATTGAAAATTTCATTGCCCAGTCAATATAAAATCATCCTAAAAAAGTAAAATAATCCTCACTCATGTCTTTATGTTTCCTGTGAATGATTCATTGTGTGGTAAGTAGAAATAGAACTTCACGCATATTTTATAATAGTTTTCATAAGGCCATGGGCTTTCCTCAGTGACCTATGCCAAGGTCATTTTCAATAAATACATAGTTGAAGGGGGATGCTCTTTAAGCAGGGCCAGCTGGCACTAATGCTGTTTTTATTAGAAGTGCAGAGAACATTCTCTTCTGAGGGCTTTCATTTTATAAGGATTTCTTTAGCTCATAGCAAAGAAAGACATTAAAGTGTGCTTGTCAAGATACTGTTGGGCAGTTCTTGTTTTCGCTGCATTATTTTAGTTGCTGTTCTGTATCAGAGATGGTGATAATGAAATGGGGGGTCTCCACTGATCAGGACACAGGTGAGCTGATGAGGTAATTACCAATACCTAAATCAAGTAGCTAAACTGAACTTGTGAATTACTTTCTGCAAAGTAGTTGTGGTCTGTTCCGTATTTGGAAAAGCCGAGAAAAAAACAAGTTAAAGGTGAGGCAGTGGATAATAGGATCGGGCATTGATGTTGACTGAACAGTCATGGTGCCCTGTTTTAGACAATAAATATGCAGTGAGTCCGTGGGTCCACACTGAGATCTTAAAACTTAGTTTCCAGTTAAATGGCAACTTATTTGATGGGAGATATAACTGAGACCATCACAGCAGCTTAAAATAATATATTGTTGATGTGTGTAATAATATGTGTGTAAAAAGCTTATGCAGGTCAGACCTATGTACATTTCCAGTAAGTTTTATTATATTATTATAACTATTATAATAATTATTATAATTATCTTAATGCTGTTCCCATGGAAGTTATACAGCCACAAGAATTATAGTCTATCAAAATTGATAATCAGTATAAATGCTACAAAAATATGAGTATTTTTATTTTTTCATCCTATTGTTGACTAACTGTATTCTCTAAGGTTACTTCTAGGACCCTGAAAGGACTGATGGAACTGGAATTATTTTACCCAGTAAAGGGGAAATTGAACATCTTTTGAATCATAGTGCAAATCCTGCCTCTGCTACTTATCAGGTGAACTCTGACAAAACATTCACATAGTCTGGCTTTAGTTTGCTCACCTTTTACTACTGCAAGTGCTGTTATGAGATAAAAATATGATTCTTATGCAATAATATTTGGTTAATGATGTAATTCTTACACAGAAATAAGAAGTGGCCAAGCTTACTTTATAACTAGGAGGAGGTTTGCCTGAATAAATATAAACATATAATCATTTGGTTAGCCAGATTTGGAAGTTCATCAAAGCCAGAGTCCTCTCTGCTATTTGCTCCCCTTTTTGCATGGTAATTTATGTACTGATTGAGTTTGTTAAAAAGTATGATTTTACACCTACCAAGTTCTTGTAAATATAATAGTTATTAGCGAGCTAATCTATATTTACTTACTGGTGCTCTACCTTCCCTTTGAACAATTTAAAATTACTCCAAAGCACATTATATACCTATACATATACAAATGTAGGGATACCCCATTACGTCTTTGAGATTTTCCTGATTTTGTAATATTATTCTTTGCTAGGCAGTCTTGGGCAACAAAGACAAGTCAGGAGGCATCATAATCCCTGACTTGAAATTATACTACAAAGCTATGGTGATAAAATCAGCATGGTACTGGTAAATAAATAGACCTGAAGACCAGTGAAACAAATTAGAAGATGCAGACACAACTACAAACACACTAAGCCACCTTATCTTTGATGAAATAGCCAAACATGTTCACTGGAAGAAAGATAGCCTCTTTAATAAATGGCGCTGGAAAAACTGGCTCTCTACATGCCAAAGACTAAAACTGGACCCATGTCTGTCACCATGCCCTAAACTAAAATCAAAATGGATCAAAGATTTAAGTATTTAAGAAGAGATACTAAATCTACTGAAAGAGAAAGTAGGTCAAATGTTGAAGACATAAGGGTAGGCACAGTCTTCATGAACAAAACCCAAACTGCACAGGAAACACATCAAAGAATCAACTACTCGGATCTCATCCTATTAAAAAGTTTTTGTACTTCAAAAGAAATCACAATAGAGTGAAAATATAACCCACAGAGTGAGAAACAAAGTTTAGCTAGCTGTCTCTAGGGAAAAGGAATTATATCTAGAATGTATAAAGAATTGAAGAAACTCAGACCCTCCAAATTCAAAGACCCAGCCCAAAAATGGACATCTGAGATGAATACACACTTCTGAGATGAAGAATTACAAATGGCAAATGAAATACATGCAAAAATGTAAACCACTGGTTACTTGAGAGATGGAAATTCAAACAACAATGAGATGTCATCTCACCCCAGTAAAAATGGCTACCATCAAGAAATCAAGCAACAACAAATGCTGGAGGTGCTATGGGGCAAAACAAGCCCTTTTCCACTTTTGGTGGCAAAGTAGACTGGTGCATCTACTCTGGAAATCAGGCTAGAGTTTCCTCAAAAAATTAGGATTAGAAGTCCCATTTAAGCTAGCTATTCCCCTTCTGGGTATTTTCCCAGAAAAATTAAAAACATTATACCTCAGCAATATATGTGCACCCATGTTTATAGCAGCACCATTTGTCATAGGAAAATCTTGGAAACAACCCAAATGCCCATCAGCTGAGGAGCGAATAAGGAAAATGTGTTATTTTTATACAATGTAGTCTTACTCACCTATAAAGAAAGATAAACTCAAGGCTTTTATAGGTAAATGGATGGAACTAGAGACCATTCTCATAAGTGAAATAAATCAGACCCACATACATAAACACTGCATTGACTGCCTAGTATAACAACCTGAAAGGTAAATAAAACTGAAAAGTACAATAGATATTGTGTAAGGGAAAGCAACTACTCAATAGGAAAGAACCACTGGGATGAGGGAAAGGAGAAAAGAAAGAAGGGAAATACACACACACACACACACATACACACACACACACGATAGCTAAGATAATTATACTACTAATTTCTATTGGTTTATTGAAAAGAACAGTTAGCAGTTAATGTTTAACTGTTTGATCAGTCTTGCATACCTATATCTGCTAATCTGAGCAACTACTTTGAAGAAAACAGTAAGTAATACAACAACCATTGTTGATTTCCTATCATGTTTTGAAATGCAGTATCGCTTTTATAGTTTTAGAGTTGTTTTGTTTTTTCTTTCTTTAATTATTTTGTTTTTATTCTTTTCTCTTTGGAATAATAAAATTATTCTTTGCTTCCTATCATTTCTAAACATCAAATTATTGGTGCTGTTGCCATCAGGTGGGGACACAGTAAATACACTGAAGCTTCTTCTTATTCCTTCATGTTTTAGTACTCAGAATAGCAACTTACTGCTTCTTTCTTTTCTCTAGGGAAAATGGTCTTTATTTCTTAGATGGTTTTCATGTATCATGATAAAAGTTTCTTTCACAATCTTGGCAGCATTTTCTAAATTGCTAGAGTGTTTTAATTCTGTCAAGCCACGAAAGCCATTCCTAATTTTGTGTCATGTAATCTAGCTCAATTTTTCTATCTATCTCTCATATTTTATTTTTCTGTAGTCCCATATAGGTATCTATTTCTGTTGAGTCCTCACTATTTTCATTTTAAAGTGCAGTGCCACTACAGTAAAATTTCCATAGTATTTGTTATCCAATTAACTTTTCAGTGTTGATCAGAATTCAGTCCCCACTAGAGTTCCTCTAGTTACTTATTTACAGATCACCTAATTCTATTAAAAGAACCAGCAGGTTTGATCAGGAATGAAGAGAAATAATAAAAACACAAGAAATGATTTGTTGCTGAAGAGTTTTTGTTGGAATTTTATCACTTTGAGGATAACTGGAAAGATTTGAACAACTTAATTTCCAATAAAATGCATGTAAATGCCCCTATCAACAAAAGAATGTATTTCAAAACAAGATGATAGGAATTAGCAATGCTTGCTATAATACATATTGTTGTCTTCAGTGAAGTTGCTCAGATTACCCAATGAAAGAATGCATGATTGATCTTTTTGTCTTTGTGGTTATTATTTTGTTATTGTTTTTTTTTTTCTTTAAAATAAAAGGCCTAGGAGAATAAGAAAGATTTAATGCAATCAGTGGTTTACATTTGCTTTCTTCATAGACACTACTAAAGTTCCATAGCTACTAGCTATATAAATTTCAGGGGATTTAGATGTTATCCTCCTTAGAAGCTTGATTTATTTGGGATAGACTATTGCATGTTATCAACACTTCAAATGCTAAACATAACAAGAATGATTTTTTGGTTTATTATGATCACAACCACAACAATTTCAGTTGAAAAAAAAATGCTTAAAGTAATCATGAAGAAATCAACCAATAAGAAATGCTGGTGGGGCTATGGCAAAGAAGGAACCCTGTTTCACTGCTGGTGAGAGTGTAGACTGGTGAAACCGCTGTGGAAATCAGTGTGGAGATTCCTCAAAAAACTAGGATTATCCAGGTGTGATGGCACATGTCTGTCAACCCTGCACTTGGGAGGCTGAGGCAGAAGGAACATTGCAAATTCTAGACCAGCCTGGGCTACTAAGTGAACTCAAGGCCAGCCTGAACTGCATAGCGAGACCTTGTCTCAAAAAGACAAAAACAAAGAAACAGACAAAACAAAGCATAGGATTAGAGGTCCCATTTGACCAAGCTATTCCCCTTCTGGGTATTTTCCCAGAAGAATTAAAAACATCATACCACAGCAATATATGTGCAACCATGTTAATAGCAGCATAATTTGCAATAACTATGGGAACATAAATGCCCATCAACTGAAGAATGTATAAAAATGATGTGATATTTTTATACAGTGGAGTACTACTCAGCTATAAAGAAGGATAAACTTGAGGATTTTACAGGTAAGTGGATGCAACTGGAGACCATACTCCTAAGGGAAATAAATCCGAATTGCATGTATAAACATCATACGATCTCCTTAGTAAAAAAGTGAAAAAGTAAAGGTACAATTGACATTGTGAAAGGGAAAGAAACTGCTCAAAAGGAAAGAATAACTGTATTTATACACACACAAATATATATATACACAAATATATATATGCACACAATATATACACAAATACATATATATATACACACACACATATACATACACACATACATACATACACATACACACATATACATATGTACACACACATACACACACACACACATGATAGCTAAGATAATTATACTACTAATTTCCATTAGTTCATTGAAGAGAGTGATTTGTGCTTATATTGCTGATGAATTTTGCATGCCTGTATCTTAAAATCTGAGCAACTACCTTGAATATTTTCTTATTCTCATTAATTATTTGATCAATCTTCCTTGAATATTTTGTTATTCTCTTTAATGATTTGATCCATCTTCCATTCTTATATCTGGTAATCTGAGCAACTTCATTGAAGATAACAACATGTAATATAACAACCATTGTTAATCCCTATCATTTGGTTTGAAATCGTGTGTCACTTTTAATGTCCTTGCTTTGTGTTGTTTGTATTTTGCTATTTTTCTTTTATTTGTACTATTTTCTTTAAAATAAAATAAAATAATATGCAATATAATAGCCATTGTTAATTTCCTTTTACCTTGTTTTGAAATTATGTATCATCATTTTTTTTCTTTTAAAATAAAAAAATAAAGGGAGAGATTCTGGTTTGGTTTCTAGCATTTAACATACCTCGAAGCCATTGCTTTCACCTTCTCTGCAAGAAAGAACTATTAAAAACTGAAAACCAGCAACTGTTTTCAACCCACTGGAGGACTGAGATCCCAGGAAGAGTTGCACTACTGAAGAAACACTTGTGAGAGACCAGGGCCCAAGATTCAAAGGTACTAAAAGACTGGAATTTAACTGCAGATTATAGAACACTTCTCCACACTTTACTACCACAGTGGGGTTCCACTGCAACAGCAGATTGCAGCTGAGACAGTTGTGTGACACAGACTCAGTGTGGTAGAGTGCTGAAAGCCAAAACAGGAGAATGACAAAATTCTTTAAATAGGCAGAGAAAAAACTCCTCATAAGAATAAGAATCACATCAAACTTGGCATCAGAATCCATGGAAGCAAGTAGAAAATGAAGTGGAATACATAAAGTGTGGGAAGAAAAAAATCCCGCCCACCCAAAATTCTGTGTCTGATGAATTTATCCTTCAAAAGTAAAGGAGAAATAGTTTCTCATACACACTAAGCCTGGGAGATCTCACTGTTTGCAGATCTTCCCTGCTAGAAATGTTAAAAGATATCTTCAGGCTGAAGGAACATGACAGAAATCAGGAAGCTGGATGTCTATTAAAAAAAAGCATCACATAAGGGACAAATAAGGGTAAAATAAAATCTAGTTTTCTTATTCTAATTAAGCTAAAAGATAACTGTTCATTTAAGAAACAATAATACATTGTACAGAATAAGGATAAGTAAAGTTAATAGAGCAAAGTCCCAGGAACACAGAAGAGGTAGGGAATGTTCCTTTGTAAGGTGCACGTGTGACATGTAAAGTGCATAGTTCTATTTAAAGGTTGTTATGGTTTGTACCCGGATGTCACCCTCGAAGCCTCATGTACTTTTAGATAGGGCCTTTCTGGAGGCAGCTGAATCTAGAGTTTGTGGTTCCTTCACAGTGCAGTGCTCAGATTAAGAGCACTGAGATTAAGAGCAGATGATTTCTGGATCAGTCCACTGATTGGATTGACACTGTCTTAGTCCCAGCAGTCTGGGTAAGATAAAAGGGGCAGACAGAGGCTTGATTATTTCTTTTTGCTCTTGTTGATTTTGCTGTCTTCTGCTGCCATGAACTGTTGCCCCCACTGCCACGTGCCACCCTGCCTTGGAGCCAGGGTGAACCTCCACAGACTGTGAGCTAAATAAATCTTTCCCTCTTTAACTTCAGAAGTTGGGTATTTTGTCTCAGCAATGAGAAAAAGGTAACTAAGACAAAGGTGCATTTAGGTGCAATCAAAATTCATGTTATAAACTGTAAGACAAAACTAATGATTTTTAAAGAAATATAATTATTATGGTGAGAATAGTGGAATGTGTGAGATGCTCAGAGGTGTGGACAATGGTGGGCTGGGGGTTAGTGTGGCAGAAGACAGAGACCAAATACAAAAAACAAAACCAGTTACAAATCTCTTTAAATATGAGTTCTTTAAATACACTGAGTAAAAGATGAATTTTCAGAATGTATATGTTACTGTGAAGAATAAAATACAATATTCAACTGAATAAATGAAAGTGCTTTGTTGCAAAGCTTGACAGCACTTTAAAACGTTTTGATGGCATGCATAATCTTAGAATATAAAACTCAGTAACAGGTGAAAGTTACAATTATATTTTTTCTAAATTATGGCCAATTTGAGAAACAAAAGAGAGGGGTGTGAAAGTGAAGGAAAGTTCGAGAAGTGTGAGGAAGGGATATGTGTGTTCAGCAAAGGCATGGAAAGATGGAGCAGGAGAGGGAGAAGTAAAGAGAAGAACATCATAGCTACTCTGAATAATAATGTTAGCAAGTTTAAGTCGAAGTGATGGGACAGACGAAATCCTTTGTCTTAATTTTTGTCCTGTGAAATGCATACAGTAATACCTACCTCATAGGATTACTAGGACAGTTCAGTAGCCTGAGATACTTAGCAGGGACTACTCACAAAATTCTAAGTGAGCAGTAAGTATTGTACTCTTACACATGAAAAGGGAAAGAGAGATGTCACTTGGAAGTAGACCAAAATCTTTATTCCCTTGTAGCTTTCAATTTTTTAGTTGTTTGTGATATTCTGTCAAAGGCTGTTGAAATGTGGTCACCTGTCTTTCCGTTCCAGGCATAAATCAGAATATAAATTCTTAACGGTTTTCCTGAAGGTGAGAATAAAAGATGATCCTGTCTTATTTCCAAGAAATTGAGAAAACTTTTCCATGTTTAACTCAAGCAGACAGCCTGACAATTTACAAAGCCAATCTACATGTTTTAATATAGTAATTAAGATTTTTGTTGTATTAGCCGATTTGAAGCATTGCTTTCCTCAGAATGCTGTGAAATTTTATGCTCAGTTTTTACACATTTGTGCAGGCAAGTTCAATTAAGTGGAAGTAGCAAATACAGCAGCAAGAACTTTCTGCTGTAGAATTAGTAGGGTAGAACCTCAGGATAACAAAGAAGAAAATAGAAATGCCGGGCACTCACTCCTTCTCCTCAGGCCTGGAGATGCAACAGCCTCAGGCACTCAGGCTTGTCAGCAGTATTTCTGCAAGAACTTCAGTTAACAGCTACCGCAAGAGTCTGAACCTATTATGAATCTGACCCTGTGTCAAAAAGTAAAGGTTACAAGTCACTTACTCCTCCTGGCATAGAAAGACCTGGCAGAGCGGGGGAAAGGCCTTTGGAAGCTTATTTTCTTCACATGTAGAGTTACCTGTGTCCTTGCAAATATCTGCAATCTTTTTGGATGACAGATGGAAATTTTGTAAAAGAAGTGAAGAACTTTTAAAAATAGCCTCCAAAGCCTTAAACTAAAACTTCCATTTGTGTGAGTGAAGGGGGCACCTTCTCCCTCGGTTCATTTGACACCAAATTAAATACACATTCTCATGTTGCGAGGCTGGGAGAGTGCCATCTATGAAATTAACTGGAAAATTTGGCAGCTCCCTGCTCTAGTACATCATAGTCAAAAAGTTGTGTATCTCTACTGAGTGACTTGAGCGGAATCATTTAAAATGCTGCTGAAAAAACTGGAATGAACCTAAATATTCAATTGCAGTAGAGTAGGCAAGCGGGATGCTTTACTTGATGATATGTAATACATCCACTGAAAACAATATTAAACTTCCAGTTCATACTCAGAATGAGCCTAGGGAGCAGGATATGGAAATGTGCATAAGGACGAACTGAACGAGATAAGAATGTCTTTCAAATGAGCAAACAAAAATGTGAATAAAGAAAAAAAAACAGTAGCCTATGAGGTAAACTGTGATGTTTTTGATGATGGTATTGTGAGATTTTTGGTCTGTACTGTTAGATGTTTTGCCATCTTTCTGTCATGTACATATAAAATTTCTACAGGACAAATGTTCCGTCTTGAAAAGTGGTTTGAGCAATGTTGGTTGAGTTTTAGTGGGTGCCATATTCTGAACTGAGCTACAGAGACATTGCCTTGTAGGCATTCATGGTCAGAAGAGAATCGGTTGATCGTGTGATTAAGCACCGTGAATGGATGTACCAAACAGTATGAATGGACATGCAGGTATAGAAATAGAGCAAAGACAAACAGGATCTCCTTGGAGACTGAGAAAGACTAGGAAGGTTACTATCTTAGTGTTGTTTTCACTTAATGTTCAGGTAATATAAATTGAGGGCTTAGGGTATGTTAGGTCTTAATTTTGGTGCAGGGGATACAAAAATAAACAAAACAGGCAAGATCTGTTTCCTCAAAGACATTACACTCCAGTGAGGTGTACTGCGAATAGAAACATAAATACAAGGTGTGATCAAAAAATATAGATTGTATGTTTTAACAAAACATTTATTAGAATACAAGTCACATCACCATTGATCCCCTTAAAAACATTTCCCCAGCCCATTTCAAACACACTTATCCTCTTTCTGGAGCAGTTCTGGAGGTTTTTGTGAATGTCCTTACGAGGTGTGGTAAGAACTGGCGAATGTTGCTGTGGTGTGGCACCCAGTGAGAAGGAGGGGCTGTGGAAACACTCTTTTTAGTGGATCTGGCACTGTGTGACTTCTTGCTCTGCCCTAAAGTCAAAATGACCATGAAAGATGAACACTTTGCATGGAGTCTGTACACCCAGGCTGCCAAGAGATCCCAATGAAAGTCACTGAAGAGAACATTCGAATTACTTTACAAAATGGCAGGAACGATGATATCAACATGTGTGAAGCAAAGGAGAGCATTGGGGGGAAATTAAAGGCAATGTGTCTTTTGCTCTAATCAACTTTTGAAGATTTGAATATTTGCTATATTTTCCAGTCACACTTTGTAGACAAGAAGTGTACATGGCACTACGGAAGCAGAAACAGTAACGCGGGGTCAGAGAAGTCAGGAGTGTGGGATGCATGTAGAAGTAGCGAAGAAGTCAATTGCAATTTAAATGGGGAGATGAGGGAGATTTGAAGGTGAGGAGAATTTGAGGAAAGATTAGAAGGTGGTGGAAAAGGTATAATGGAGATATTTGCAGTCCAAGTTGGCCAAGTCTGGGTGAAGACAATGCAGATCTCTACAGGAAGAGCATTTCTAGTACAGTTGGGAAAAACTAAACCGGAGCGAAGTGAGTAAAGGGAAAGGTAAGTGACAGAAGAGTAAAGAGAGTTGAAGTCTTAAGGAGATTTTAAGGGCATTGTGTGGACGTTGTTTTACTCTGAGTGATGTCATGAGTTGGAGAAAGGATTTAATCAAAGACAAGACCTTATTCCACTCTGATTTGTTAGAATTCTCTGGGCTGCTGTATTGAGACTCTAGGGAAAAAGAAGTGTGACAGGAGTTGGTGACAGCCATCTAGGCGTACATAATGGTCACTGAGACAACGATAGTTGCAAGTGGAAGAGTAAGAGGCAGATTGTGTGTCCATTGAAAAATTAGAGCCTGGAGATTGCTGTCTCATTTGTTAATAATGAATTGAGACATTAAAAATGATGCAACATATTTTAAAGCAGAATCATCAAGAAAGAAAATATAAAGAAGAGAAAAACACTAAAAACTACCTCCTTGGGCACTCCAAAATCAAGGAGATGAGGAGAAGAGGAAAAATAAGAAAAAGACCAAGAATTAGGAACCAGCAAAAGAAGGGGGGGCAAATCTGGAAGCATCTATGCTGGTATTCCAGAAATGAGTAGTGAATGACCTTCAGTCAGGAGACAGTGACTATGTCTAGTGCTGTAGATCAATGTGGAGGCAACGTGGGACATTTACATAGAGGTTGTGGTGCAGCAGAAGGAGGAAAATTTCAATGCAGTGTGCTAAAGCTGGGTAAGAGAGAATATTAGCTGGAAAAGCACACACACAAATTGCTTTTGAGAGTTCCTAAGAAAGTGTACTAGCTTCAGAGGTACGAAGAAAGCTAGGCAGAAGAAACGATAGTAGGTTTTTGTGATGATAATTACAATATAGTAGATTGTGAAAATTTGCATATAAAGGAGAGAACAGAGGCCTGGCTGGAGTTATGTCTATGCCTGAGTAAGACAGACAAGAACTTGTGAACAAAGGGAAGAACAGCAAGGTTCTTTATGAGGATGGGAGGCAGGATAGCCTGGAAGTCTGCACGCCAGTAGGTGAGTAAATGTTGCAGAAAACAGTTCTGCTGCTTCTTTCTATTTTTCTTTTCACATAGGAACCTGAGAATGGGATTGGAATAGGACAGGTGTGCTGAAGATTTGAGGAGAAAGGTAGATGAAGTACACGGGAGAGGGAGAAGGAATGAGCGAGGGAACAGTAGTGTAATTACCCGGCAGCAGTAAGTGTCCTTCTGAGATTCATTGTCCTTATGGTGAAGAGAAACTGGTCTATGTGGTGGTGTTTTTCTTCAGCCTACATTGCATTTCCAGCAGAGACTGACCAAGATTGTGGATTTGCCAAGAATTCGTGATGAATGGAAATGGGAAAGGAAGCGGCAGACACGTGAGAGGGATGACGATGACGAATCACGGGACTTGACTGGTTAAGAGGAGTAAGTGGACCTCAGCGTTCCAGCTCCTGCTGCCCCATAGGTTAGTGAAGAGAACCGACAGGGACACAGAAGCATCTCTGTGCACACAGGCACGCAGAGACCCTGTGTAGCGGCCAGCAAGAAAGGGAAACATTCCTATTCAGGGCCAGTAACTTCATTGAGCTTTTATAAATGAAATTGCATCTTCCTTATTTCACATACTTTAATTTCAGAGAAAAAAAAAATAAAACCACAATACACGACATCTGACTCTGCTCTCAAATTATGAAGAGATGGAGAGAGCTTGAGGGCCTTTTCTCTTGCCTTAAACACAGGGCCAAAAGGAGGGGAAAACATCACTACACATCAGGAGCAAGGTGTGCCCGTGCTTCCCCGAACTTTAAATCAGTCTTTGTCTTCTGGGACCTTTCTAGTCTTTGGAAACTACGACAGTACTGATGCTGCAAGTACTTTCTTTATAATCATTTCAAGCAAGGAGCAAGCAGGACTAGGTCTTGTTTAGGAATCTTGATAATGAGTGTTTAGCTCGTTCTGCTAATAAACATCCACTGGCCAAAGTAGAATACATATCACTCTTTTGTTCAATAAAAGTCCCCTGGGAATGTCTAAAGTTTGTCTACTTTTCTTAATTGTCTTAGATAGGCAGTTTTATTCTGCAAGTTTACTTTTAAAAATGAAAGAAATATACAATTTCTATAAGATATTAAAGTCTAATGCCATAGGGAAAACTCAGGACATCTTATCTTTTCTTCAAATTACTTCAAAACCTTTTGTAGTTTAAATCCCTCTGATCGAATTAACACCTGAGATTAGAGATTCTAGAGAAATAAAAACAAGGGCATCAGTAGCGAATGTGCACATAAACACACCTTTACGTGCCTTTATCTTGTGCTCCTGTTCAATTCTGTGCTCCAGGCCCTAGATGGGTTGTTATCTTGAAAACATTCCATTAAACTAAGTGACAACAAAGTTCCCAGAACTATTTTCATTTGTAAATAAATACAGAATTTCTATTGCTGAGCCATTAAGATTTTTCAAGAAAAAAATTATTTTAGAAATATTTTCCAAAGATCTTAATTGATAGCTGATGAAATTTTACCCCAGAATTTCTGCAATGACTTTAAAATGGACAGTAGAATTATTTTTTAAAAATGAATATTTCTGAGATTTATTTCTGAATATTTCCTATTGGAAATACATATTCACCATTTGTCCCCTTAGAATATATCCAATAAAAGTTTCTTTGACCTTCCCTTATGTTCATGACTCCAGTTTGGCAGTATAGTGGGGTCATTTTTCAAGGGCGTTCTACTTGCACTGCATTCCAGGATTTAAACTTTGTAAATTATGTCCAATCTGAAATACAATTCAGAAGCCAAGCCTCGTTATTTTATTGATTCAGGTTAGGCTTCCTTTGGACTGGCCCAGAACTATTCCACTTAGATGTTCAATCAAGAATTAAGGGGGGAGATCCGGGGAAGATGGCGACCAGGTGAGCAGCAAGGGAGCGAACCTCCTTGATGGTCGCCGCCAGCTCGAGACAGACTTGGCGAGCGTGAATGCCGGGACCTTGGCAGGGAAGTTTAGACTGGGCGTGTTTCTCTGGGATGCCGGGGGAGATGTGGTAGGGTGGACCAGGCTGCCGGGGCGAGACGTGGGAAAGCCCCAGACGCTGGGAGCCAGGGACGATCCCCGCGGGGAAGAAGCTTGGCTCGGTCCAAGCGCAGT